>JAMKCH010008067.1:0-50216 GCA_023653785.1 Ophioderma brevispina
ATGTACCGTTCAGAGATACAGCAATTAGGCATATTTAATTAGCGCATTTGCTTACCTAAGCGCTGGCCCATATATCACATACTTCAAATTGCAATAAAGATGTGTCCCATATCGCTTTAATGCAGCGAGGAATTTTGAGTATCACAAGTACAGTGTCCAAAATGATGCAATTACGCCGTTTTTTGCATATTATTAGCTCATTTGCATACTCAATTCGCCAAAATAGCCCAACTGAATCAGTCGAAAAACTCTTCCAGCGCCCGCTTCCTTCCACCAAGTTACATAATTATATGCCTACGGAACTCCAGAAAAAACTTGTAAACAGGCTTGCAGGAACATTTCTCATAAATATGCAAATTAGATACTTAATTAGCAATATTTTACGCCCAAATTTAATCAGGTCAAGAACTCACCCACCCGCTTCTTTCCACCAAGTTACATAATTGTGGCCCTTACGGAACTTCCAGATAAATCGTACCCCACATGGGTTAACATTTTTATAACGGACGAACGGACGGACTGACGGACGCTGCTCATTTTATAGTCCCAGTTCGAACTCGTTCGGAGGGGGACAATTAAAGGCCATCCTTCATTTGCCAATTAAAAGGGTCATTCCTTCATTTGCCAATTAAAGGTCATTCCTTACATGACCAAGTAACGGCGTCCTTCATTTAACAGTTACAGGGCCATGCCTTCATGTTACCATTTAAAGGGCCATGCCTTATTTACCATTTAAAGGCTGCTCATTTACCATTTAAAGGGCAGCTCCATTACCAATTAAAGGGCATTTCCATCATGTGCAAATTAAAGGGCATTCATTCATTTGCCAATTAAAGGGCCGCTCTTTCATTTACACATAAAGTGCCAAAAAATAAAACTAATGGATCTCCTTCATTACAATTAAAGGGCGCTCCTTATTTACCAATTACAAGGGGCCGCTAATTCATTTACCAAGTAAAGGGCCGCTCCTCATTTACCAATTAAAGGGCCGCTCTTTCATTCCCAATTAAAGGGACGCTCCTTCATTACCAATTAAAAGGCCATCTCCATTCAACAAATTAAGGGAAGCTCCTTCATTGCCAACTTAAAGGGCGCGCCCTGCTGCCAAATTAAAGGGCCATTCCTTCATTTACATTAAAGGGCCATTCCTTCATTTGCCAAATAAAAGTGAGTTCCTTCTTGGCCAATCAAAAGGGCCATTCCTTATTAACCAATTAGCGGCCAGTCCTCATTTCCATTTCAAGAGCATTCTTAAATTTACCAAATAAAAGGCCTGCTTCATGTTAGGAGTAATTTAAAGGGCTGCTTCATTTACCATTTATAGGGCCGCTGCCTCTATTTACCAATTAAAAGGGCCCTCATTTCATTGCCAATGAAAGGGCCCTTCCTTCATTGCATTAAAGGCCGCTCCTTCAAATTTTTTTTACAATTAAAGGGATGCTCCTTAATTTACCAATTAAAGGTTTTTTTTTTTTTTTAAATTTTGAAAATTGGCGCTCTTATTGCTTTAAAGGGTCATTGATTCACCAATTAAAGGGCCGCTCCTTCATTACAATAAAGGGCCGTCCTTCATTACAATTAAAAGCATCCTCCATTCACCAATTAAAGGGCAGCTCCTTCAATTGCCAATTAAAGGGCCATTCCTTCATTTACCATTAAAGGCCATTCGTCATTTGCCAATAAAGGGCGTCTTTCATTTGCCAATCAAAGGGCATCATTATTTACCAATTAGCGGCATTCCTTCATTGACCATTTCAAGAGCCATGTCTTGAAATTTACCAATTAAAGGGGCATTCCTTAATTTACCAAGTAGTTATTCATTCCCTTCCGTCAATTAAACAACCTTCATCATTTACAATTAAGGCCATTCTCCTAATTATCAATTAAAACTTATTAACTATGAAGTATTAATTGGCAACAATGCTTTGAGACTGTTTAACGTAATATGGTTCCTATTCAGATCAACATTTACTCTTCAGATTGAATTGCACTTTGAGAATTTTACCCCAAGAGTGAACTACTCTATGAGAACAAATGCAGTGCAATTACTGCTTCGTCCAATTCCATTTCGTCTAAGAACTTTGTCTAAACTGGATAACTAATTGCCACATATGTTTTAACCATTAGTTATTGTCCACTGATCTAATCTTTATATCGGAGATCTACGATATTAATTATTCTAATACAAAATGATTTCGTTGCGAAAGATAGACCATTTTCGAGCTAACTATTACAATTCAAGGTATAGTTTGTAGCCAGTTACCAATGCAAACCGTGTAAAAATATTCAAAATGTTTGAAAAAAATCGGGGTCGCTTTTAAAACAATGTGCTATATAGCTTAATGTTTTGCCCATTTTTGCGGTCGTTTATTTGTCTGCACTTCGTATTCAATAGTGCCAATTTGCCTTCATCCCTCTACCTTTTAGTTTCAACCACGCAGACATTTTCAAGGCGGGGGAAACAATGTATTTACAGCTCATCTAAAACAACATTATGCAAAGGTGAATACGGGTGACGGTATAATGATCAATTTAAAGTATTAATTTCCTGACCTCATTGATGAGGGGCAAGCATAGACTAAACTTTTTTTCAGGTAGGGAGTGTGCGGCCACGATTTCCGAACTTGGGGGCTTGTGAACTGCTTTTGTCTCGGAAATAGGGGATTGGGAACTGAAATTTTGATAATTTTGCAGGGCTTGAAAGCTGAAATTTGGCTAACAGCTGTATGAGTCAAACATTTCCTGAAAAGGGGGCCTTAAGAACTGAATTATGGGGGTCTGCGAAACTCTGGAGAGGGACGCGAACTGAGCGGGGTCTAGGCCGCACCAACGGTACCGTATATACTCGTTCAAATGTCAGTGCCCCCAATAATGAAGTGGAATGAGGGTATAGGCGCTTTTGTGCTTTTCGCACTGCAAAAACTGCGTTAGAGATTAAACATTTTTCTAAACACATTTTGCCTTCACTTGTGTAAACATGTCGAAATGCTAACGTGTTTAGTGTGTAAATGTCTAGTGTTTAGCAATTAAAACATGCTGTTAGCAATATTTGACAGCATGTTTAGCTTTTAAACATGTTTACAAACGGAAGGCAACAAGAAAATTGTTCCAATGCAAAAACATTTTTAGAGTGCTTTCTTTCTTTTCTTTCCATTTTTTATTTTTCTCTCTCTCTCTCTCTCGCTCTCTATTTAAATCTTAAATTAGGGCTACGGATACGGGGAAGAGGGATCATTATATCGAAATGTATGGGGGATTCCATGGTGTCCATATCGGAGGGGGGATATGTTGGTAAGTTTGAAAACTTTCAGGATTTAAAAAAACTATGAACTGTCATTATACTTACCCGGGGGACTTTAACATAGACCCAATAACCCGTAAGATTTCACGTCTGCGACCATACTACTAGCTACTCTATCACAAAATCTCAACCGAACAATAAACAATACAATAAACTGAATATGTTATTTACACAGAAACAATCATGGGGCGTTTTTACAAATAATAGAAAAATATCAGCAAAATAAATTTAAAAAAAAATAAAAAGTTTTTTTTTTAAACAACTAAACAAAAATAAATAAACGACCAAATAACAATAAATAAAACCAATGAATCAGTTAATTATCTCAACGACATACAATAAAACTATCATGTGGGATTTTTACAAATGAATAAATAATATAAAAAAAAACAACAAAAAATAAACTAAACAAGTAAATAAAAAAAAAATTTTAAAAAATAAATTAAATAAAATACATGAATTAAATGGTTAGTTATGAATTATGCTTTAATTATTCAGGCAATATCGCGCCTAATATCTGAACACAACCTTTCCGGATCCCCCCCCCCCATTTTATAGAGGGCGTCGAAAACGGGAATGCGCAAAATTCCTTTACAGTTTTCGGACAGTTCACGGCAATCGGCTGCTGCGGTAGGAAACAGACAAGTATGGACCTGCAGCAAAAAAATACATAGTTACAGGAACACATGAGGTAAAAATGAAGATTTTTGTGAATGGCCAACATGCACGACCTCACGAAAGTGATCACGCCGTATTAATACGCTACCTCATAAGTAACATGGTTTTTAAGTAAAAAGGTGCCGACCTCGCCACAGCTTATCCTCGCCGGTTTCGAAAGACAGGCACCCAACACATAAACGGCTACAGGTAGGCCATTTATGCCAGTGTATATTCGGTCTATTGGTGGATTAAAATGTAGTGTTTAATTTAAAAAGAATGAAACCACATGGCCGCAAAACACACAACTGTCCGAAAACTGGCATGTCCCGAAAAAAGGGCGGCCTACCCTAGACTGAGTCCCTATCCTCCGTTCGCGGCGCCCTTTTATTATCCACAATTCTTTACGGCCTGCTCACGGGACGAGAAAATATAACGACCAAAACCGGTGAGCACTTTCGCCTCATGATTTTAGGCAAAAATCAATGCGCAGATAGGGACGTCCTCCTCACGAATAATAATGACGATCATGGGCGGGCAGGGATTTGGCACCATGGTCATCCTCCATTGGGCTGTCCATGATTGGGCCTGGCATGACTTGGCATTTGCCGAAAAAGTAAACAAAGCAGGATTACATGAAGTAGGAAGTTGTTTCATGCCTGAATGGATAATCCGCACCCTAATGACGTGTATTTGAGTTAATACCTGTTTGCGTTTGAATTATCCTGCCTGGTCATGGAACCACGCATGTTTAGACCTAAGGCATGAATGTTGGGAGAGAAACAACACACTTCTCTTAACTATACTACATCATGTACTAGTATATAGCATGATTATATGATCATGAGATAGTCTTTCACTCTGTCAACTTGAAGGTAAGATTCAAGATCGAGTTAATTGTTGCCTCGTCATTGGATTAATTTTAGCCTAAGACATAATACTGTCATGCTGGCCTAAGGCTCAGCCTGGCCTAAGAAGGCTAGACTGTAAGCCAGGACTAGGAGTAGCTGGGGCCTAGACCCTACCTTGGCTGCTAGTGCGACGTGTCTAGCTAGAGAGTAGGAAAAGACAACCCAGCACAACCCGATGCCCGATTTAATTCACGATAATTACTTGGCACCCTTTAAACATCAAGCTAACCAACAGGTTGGAATCTACTCAGCGATTGCCTCTTTAAAGAGTCATTCCAGTATTGGAATCTTCTACCATGACAGATATCCGCATGCTTCCATCTTCCTTTCCCTTTCTAAGCGCCGTGACATTGATGTCCTGTGCCATCTGATTCAGATTCTTAACACATTTGCTCTTCCTCCTAATCCTTCAAGTAGCACCCTAGACTACCCTTCGCAATCTCATTAGCCTCTCTCTTGATCCACCCTTCCACAGGCTCTCGCTTTCCACAGTTCCTTTTTATGCATTTGCTCTCACATTATGGAACTACCTGCCCGAGAATGTTGTAAAGGGCACATCCCTAAAAGCCTTTAAAGCCACTGTGAGCCTCCACATCTTGTAGCTATAGGTCTTAGGTTTTTTTTTATTTTCTCCAGTCGTCTGGTCCCTTTATGTTTTGCTTTTCCATCCGCCATTCCTTTTTCTCTGTTGGTTTAGGGCTGTTTCTTATTTTGGTGTTTTTTTATGGCATCCCGTTAATTAGTTGCATGGTCCACTATGGGATTGTCCTGGTATATAGCCAATTGTTATAACTAATAAATAAATAAATAAATAATAAAGCAAGGGGAATGCCATGACAGTGATTAGCAACTTGATTTATAAGCCGTGTAAGGGAGACAACTCTTATTTAATATCTTGCAGTTGTACCTGTGTGATTCAAACACATGAAAATATGCAAAACACGTGTCTGGGATGTGTTTGATCGGGGTCAGTTCTCCTTTATGCACATGTGCATGTATTATGATGTAGCTTAAAGTGTAGGGACTAAAAATTTAAAAATGGACTTCTATTATGATTTTCGTGATGTGACACTCCACGCTCCTCTGCTAGTTACTATGCAGTATTCATGTTTAATTTATTAGATCGACATAGGCCGCCTGTAGCCATTAGCCACTGTTCTTTGTTACTTAGTTTTACATTTTAGCCATCTTATCAGGCATATTCTGAGACTAGAGACCCGGGCTAGAAACGTGCCTAGCATAGGCAAGTGGTATGCCAGATCAGCAGTGATCGGGGTATAGTACGTATAGACCTGGCATGGGGTAGAACATAGATACAAATATGACTGCTAGAGCTGCCCCTATATGCCTATGTGAGCACCAACTCTAAGGCCCATAGCGAAAATAGTCTAGGCTTCATTCGCATCAACATGTATGTACACATGTAAACTACATGCATGCATGACTAAAGCATATCACTGCCTATGCTGTGCAGGACTATTGGCACGGCTACGTCACGAGGATGGCACTGACAATTTACAGGTCTGATTATAGGCTGGTTTATAGGTCCAAACAAAAATGCAAAATAGGCCTAGCTGCTAGATAGTATAAAACGCAAACAAGAATGCATATTGGCATAGTACTGACCATAAGCGTATTCATGCCTGGGCCTATAATAGCATAGGCCACTATTGTTTGAATTTTTTCCGTTTTTTTTTTTTTTTTAGTATGAAAGATAGCTGGTTGTTGTCTGCTGGAAACTGGTTTTGGGCCACATGAACTGGCTACATAAAAAACAATTTATCCTGACCATGCCCGGGTGACCATGTCATCCAAGGTTTTTTTTAGGGAAAGAAGAGGTTTTGAACATTTTTCACAATTGTAAAATTAGGCACATGAGCATTAGGCTTAGACTCAAATGCAAGCAGTCAACATCCATTTTCAGTTCAGGTACGTGGGCCTAGTCAAGTTTCTTAGGCCTATGGACCAAACTCTAATTTTGTAGTCAGCATAGGCTTATGTTAAAAATGGAAGGCCTAGCTTCATGTTTTGGTATATATTTAGGTATATAGGCGTTAAAATAGTATTACAGGTGACATGTTAATGAGGAAAAATAGTACGCTTTTCTGACACAAAATGTTGATTACCTCTGGTAAAAATCTTAGGTCCATGGACGAAGGTATTTACCTTTAAAGGGGCATTCGTGAGCATAACCAGCCTTTTCCCGACTCACCTAAAAAAAGTGAGATTTTTATGTGGGCCTGTCGATCTATGTGCAAATTCGATTACTCTGCCAGAAAATAATTGGTTTTTTTTTTAGTGATCAGTAAAAAATGATAACGAAATCTCGAAAACGAAGTCTTGGCTTAAAAAAAGAAATGTGGTAAATGTGAATGGTTACAACCTATGAGAGAGGCCCGGGCAGCTGAGAAGAACTTCTTTTTTTTCTCGCCTAATCCAACCAATTTTACATGTATGTAACTTGGAGAAGTGGCAAAAAGACTAGTATGGAAAGTTAAATTCTCAAAAAATCACTAAAAACATCACTATTTTAGGGCCACCAGATGTTGTTGGGTGTTTGTCAAGCCCGTATTGGGAGGGGGGAGAGGGGACGGTCGACTGTCCCCTCCAAAAAAAAGTACCCACAAAAGGGATTTTTTCTACAATTTTTTGAGCCTGTCCTTATTTATTTTGCGTAAGTAAGTTACTCATAAACAAACAAACAAATGCAAATAATAAAAAACCGGGAAAACTAATGAGTAGACTCTCGAACTATCTCAACTAATTAAATAAATAACTAATAACTAAATAAATATCTGAAAATAAATACCTGTAGAAATACCGGCATCAATAATCTAAATAAATGAATATCATATATAATAACTCAAAATAACCAAACTGATATAACTTGATAAAACTAAAAAAACTAATAAGTTTAAATAGAGCTAAATGACAACACACACCATACACAGAAAACACAGAATAAATGTAATTATCACATAATAAAAAAACGAATATCCGAGATAAGAGACCAAGATTGGAAGTAAATTCAATTAGCTCTAAAAAACAAACAAACAAACAAACAAACAAACAAACGACAATAACCGCCATGAAAACTGAGCTTTCACAAAAACAAAAACTTAATCCAGATCATAGAGTAAAGTTCCCGCTAATTAATGCGCGCAACGTCGTAATAGCGAGCGCAACAGTCCTACGCAGTAAGTGGTGAATTATTCATGAGCCAAAGAGCGCGCCCTATTCGAAACGTATTTTTCAGTCGTCACCATAGCCCCTCGCAAGGGCCGTGCGTATATGTTGAACGACGGAAGGATATTTCAGTCTAGGCTTACCCTACATGTTACTTGTTACAGACATGCAAAAATTTCTGATTTTTTGATGCTTTTTAAATTTTCTGATTGCAAACTTATCACTGATGTAGTGCTTTAACTTTGAAGTGTTCAAATAGAAAAAATGACACCATAAAGAAACAGTCCATTGTGTCGCAGGTAGGTGGGTATTTGAAAATGGTGTGCGGTGCAAAATGACCGGGACCGCATGTATGAAGCATGCGCGTTACGACCACTGGGCTAGTACTATAATAGCCGTCACAATTCTTTTCTGAATAGGCCTTACATACGAGCGCGAAGAGTTGCTGCGTGTAAGCGCGCAACTATGTATTTCCTTTACGCGTTGTCATGGTTCCGTCTGGCGGGGAATGCTGGCGTAGTCTTGCTGACGGAGAAAAAGGATTAGGACGAGAGTATAATGGCAATTTTTGTGTTGCCATTGGTCGCGAAACAGTACTAGTTAAACTAATTGTACTTAGGGCATCATCTTTATGATTTGGAAATAATATTTGGTGAAATAAGTTACACTGTCTGTGGAGTCCAATGCCATTAAGGTTTGAGATGTTTTGAGATGTGCATTTCCGAAATAAAAAGAAAAAATAATTTCTTTTGACACACATAGCATCTATAGAGTCTGTAGAAAATTGTCTTACCTTGAATTTGTAACCGAAGCTACAATTGTTCCCCAAAAAGTCATATCAGCATGTACACAGCTGTCAAATTTGGCAGCCCAATGTAGACACAACAAGGGTAAGTTTCACCTGAAAATTTATAATGTGAATTTTAAAACTGGAAAAATGGTTATCACATGATGAGAAGACTCTCAAGAATGCCTACAAATAACGTTTATTGCCAAATAATGAATATTTAAGCCACCTGCAGCTGTAAAGACATATCAGTGATTTGAAAAATATTTGAAATTTGAAGGAATAGCTTTAAACTGAAGGATAAGGCTGTTAGAATTCTCATAAGTTACCTTTTCCAGCTGTGAAGTGAAGAAAGAAGAAAACGGCAAGTGTTCCAAGATGGGACACTCCATTCACTTACGTGTTGTAGTAAGGGTCCATACGGACACAATGACAAAACTACGATCCTGTCCTTATTAGGCTGCTTTGAGTCCATCATTGCAGGGTATGTTAGTATACCTGTTAATTGTTACAACCATGCAAAAATCTGATTTTTGATGATTTTTGATTTGCTGATTAAGCAACTCAATGCCGTGTCTGATTTTTAAGTTAGAGCAGAAGATGTCTGTAATATGGCTTAAAGGCACTTTCATACACACAAAAATCGTCTATGACGAGAGAGTCTATGATAACAGCAGCCATAAAAAAGTTAAGGAATATCTAGTCATGATCATCAGACTAGAACAGCTTACCGTATGTCACGACATGATCGATAGCGATGACCAGAATTAGCAGAAAACAAACGAGCATGCCAAGGTTTGAAGGATAATATTCAAAGAAAGGAAAGATTTATTCACCGTCTGGCTTTCTCAGATTGTGATTTTTTATATATTCATTTTAAATTTTTACGTAACTTAGTAGGATGCTGAGCCTGAGCTACACTTGTTCTGCTGAGCATAACCTTTCTTCTGTGTCTTCATCATCTTTTAACATTTGGACATTCTCGTATAATCAGCTAACGTAAAGGTGATGCCGCTGTACATGGACTTGGTATCAAACAATAAGCAATTGCCAAATTTAAAGTCATCTGACATCGTCAAGATTTTCAAAACTACCTTCAAACAGACTCTGTAGCATCTTCAATACTAAAGAACAAGAATCCACACACTGTTTTCATCCGAACGGCAAAAAAAGACTAATTGGATGATTTTCAACGAGAATTATTAATCCCTAAAACTGTCATGAGATGAGGGTTGCCAGTTTCAGAGTTTGGTGGGTCAAAGGTCGACACGAGTCGTGTTGGTCAACAAAAAAACGTGTGGATTCGTGTTCTGTAGTATTGCAAGATCCTGTTTGAGGTAAGTGTGAAAAATCTTGACGATGTTCAGAGACTTTGGAATTTGGCATTTGCTTATTGTTAGATACCAAGTCCATGTACAGCGGCATAACTTTACGTTAGCTGATACGATAATGTCCAATGTAAGATGAATGATAGACAAAAAGGTGAGGCTCAAGCAGAAAATAGAGCTAAACTACAGGACGATGGTATGCAACCTAGCGGTAGTAACGGAAACGTCATTCCGATTAAACGTTAAAGATTGCGTCTGATTTGCTCGTAATTTAGGGTTTGCATTGCGAACTCAGTCTACCCTTCAGGCTTCAGGCTTCTTTGCTTTAGTTTCACCATGTCACAGTCGTGGAGCCGCACGCCGCAGTGCATGCGAGTGCATGAGTGAGTTTCCGAATTCTGAATTCACGCAAAGCATGAAAGTCGCAAGCATTCAGACCATGCGATGATTTTTTCTCCTAATTTTGGACATTCGTGTTGCATGGATACGGTTAGATATTTGCGTTCTTTATCAATTACAAGCGGGTAAACAATATGATAACACCAAATGGATCGCACCTCACAATTCTGTAGTTTTTGCGGTTTCTTTCGGCAATCGACCAACAATCATCACCTGTAAAATGATAAGAAGTCTGCCATCTTGTTTTTGAACGATTAGTTGTCATGGGGTATTACCGAACGGCATAGGTATTCTAAAATTTTTGGTCAAAACATCCAAAACCCCCAAACTTTAGTATATGTAGCCAATCAAATTGTAATGGAACGAAAGTCTGATACTAACCTCGACTTTGCCAGCGTTCACCAAAGGTGTACGTATAGACCACTGAACCTCTGGTGAGGACGGCCGGCAAAGGACACCAAATAGTCTAGCAATTCATGGTTTCCATTGCACCCCCTTAAAAACTAAATCTACCATGATTTTTTAGAATCTCCATGACATCACTTAAAGAATTTTGATGTACCAAAATCAAAAATATGTCCCACGGGGTCCGTTGGCGGCATTTGGATTAAAAGGGATTAATCATACAAAGTGGTTCAATTTAGTTGAAAAGTATCTCAATGATTCGTCTCACCATAAGGAATCAGAAAAAAAGTTTGTATATCTGTGATGTTCAGTTACAGAGCTATGGGTGAAATGTGAGAAAGGTCATGGACCTTTGATTGGTCATTTGTACCGGGGGAGCCAAATTTTCAAAATGCATGGATCTTGGCAAATTGGTATCAAATTGTACTATGAGCATGAGCAATCAAGAAAAGTATAGTTGCACTATCTATGATGTTTAGTTAGGGGTAAAAAAGTAGGGGTTAAAAGTTACCTTTTATCAAATTTGTATGTTTTGTATGGGAATAGGGAACCATCTCTCTTTCCCTTTACCGATGAACCAAAATGGAAGATCTGAAATCATGGAAACTGTACATTTCCGATGCATCTGCTCCATACCAACAATTTGACACATTTGTCAAGCATTGAAGCATTTTGAACAGTTGGCCCCTGTACATAGTGACCAATCAAAAGGTCAAGGAATTTATCCCATTTTCAGCCATATCTCTGTAAATGAACTCACAGATATGTCAAACTTTCTGATTTTCTGATTCATTATGATGAGACGAATATTTGAGATACTTTTCAAAACGAATTGAACACTTTGTGCGATTACTCCTCTTACAAGATGGCCGCCAAACGGACCACGTGGGGCACAGTATTTGATTTTGGTAACATCAAAATTTCTTAAGGATGTTGTAAGAGATTCTAAAAATCAATGTTAGAATTTAGTTTTAAGGGGGGTGCATGGGAAACCCATATAATCTGCTAGACTAAACACTAGAATTTCGCGGTTCTCGGATTTTGCTAATTCGGGGATTGGGGTTTGGTTTGGTTCCTTCAGGAACCTTATTCGGGCGTCTTGGCGATGGGGGGGGCTTTGTGAATGACAGTAACTGCAGACGATGGCTGGTAGGAGTGGCTCTAATTTTTTTTTTTTTTTCAGGATAGGGATGTGCGGCCCGATTTCCGAAACTTGGGTGCCTGGGAACTTAATTTGTGTCCCAAGGTAGGGTCTTAGGAACTGAACTTTGTGAATTTGCCGGATTGGGAGCCGAAATTTGGCTAAAATTGAGGTTTTGAGGCATAAGGTTTACCAAAAGGAGACCTTATGAAACTGAATTGTACTTCAAACGGGGGGTCTAGGGACACAGTTATACTATTAAAGATTATTGTAAATTTATAATATTATACGGGCATTCTGCCAACAAAAATAGGTAAATATGACAGTATACTCTAAAAGTTAATTTAATTAATTAAAACTCTTGGAAATGTGTGTATTCGGTGAGTTATAAAAGAGTTGGCGAATAATATACCAGGGGTTGATAAAAAAAAAGCACGGATATGACCCCACCAAACCTAGCAAACCTGCCTATATTTAGACCACGGGTAGGCCTATTTAGTTGGTTTAGAAGAATGAATGCTGCGTTATTATAATACTGTAAAATTTCACACAAAAAAGATAAATGACACCAAAGCAAAGTACATTTTTATATCGGCTATAGTTGACATTCTTAACCACTTAATGGATAAGGTATTTTTACCCATAGTGGGATGGGAGGGGGGGGGGTTCCTGGAGCCCTACATCCAGAAAATGCATTTTCCATTGGAAAATTCGGCCAAAATCTGCACAGGCAATATATTTGCTCTAAGAAATTACTAATAGTGAAAAAAGAAAAAATAAACATTTACTCGGTTTAAAAATTAGGGAGTGCCAATATGGACTGAAAAGTAGCCATTTTGCGCTTTCTCCACAGTGTTGCCAACAGTTTAACAATGCTTTTATGAGTTAGTGAGTTAAAGGCACTATCAGTGGATCCACCCGAAAAGAGTCCAAAATATTTGAAAATTCGCAGGAATAGTAAAAGTTGGGAAGATTAAGTTCTGTACAATTCTCATAATTATCGTTTCAATGAAAAACTTGAACAAAGAAAAATGAAGAAAAAAGCAGGGTTCAAAGATTCGAACATCTCCTTCATTAAGTGTTGTAGTGTCCGTGAGGCATGATGCATTAATGTTAGAATAAATATCAACATTTTTGGACCTTTGTTGACGTTGCTTTCGGTTCTTTCACTTGCAGGGTATGTTATGACACCCGAACTTGTCACAGACATGGAAACATCAGATTGTTGATGATTTTTTTTCAATTTTATGATTTAGCAAATCACGTGATTAGTGCCTTTAAGAATAGACAAATTTAATTATATATACAATAAATTGGCTGCTGGCTACCCTTTTAGAATTTGTGGTGCCCTTTTCCGGACATGTATTTCCCCATTCGTTTATACATGAAATGGAATTATCATAGAATACAGCCAAAACAATAGAGAAATCATTAAGTAAAATATTACTAGTACAGTAAAAAATTAATCGTTACAATATTACAAGTACATTTAAATAATACTTATGAATCAACCGGAGTCAAATCTACATAATGTTATTATCATTATTATTATTTCAGGTTTTAAACAACAGGAAAATCGATTGAATGGAGTGGCTTTAAAATTAAGAAGTACATAATATTTCTTTTTAAAATGTAAAAATTAATCTATTAAAACAAAAGAGATATTAGTAAACCAAACTTATCTACAAGTAATTATTCAAATCTCACATCATCTACCACACACAAACAGACACATACAACCCAATTTCGCAACACAGTATTACACGTATGGCGCACGCCACGTACGCGCGCAAAGAGTCCCGATAGCCCCCCCCCGCCCGATTTTCCTTAACTATGGATCTAATTCTTATAAGGTTACGGTACCACGCGATGAGCTTAGAGTTACTATTTGGTGTTGAGTACCAACACTCGCAATATGAAGTCACTACATGACGTCATTTATAAGTTGAAGAAAGTTGAAAATAGGATGGGAACTGATATTCGCAATTTTACTGACCAAAACAAACTGTTTTTGTGAACTTGAAGGGCCCATATCTACAAAATGACCAAAATATTTCAATGACAACGGACATGGTCATCCAAATACTAACCAATCAGCTAATGTATCAGTTAAGATATCAATTTGGGCTATTTTTCTCATTTACAACACTTTTTGGTTATTAAAACTAACTTCGTCCACAGCAAAAGCAAATTATTTATTTTTTTATTAGTTAGCACACGTAGGCCTAAACATTGTCAATTAGATCGGGAGGCATGCAAATAAAACAACATAGTCATGCAGAATGGTGCACAGATATCAAACCTATGGTGCATTTCTTTGGGTGAAAAAGTTCCAAATTGGCACAGATTTGTCGCTCTTGATATGCTGAATAAATCTGATCTAGGGGCCCAATTAAGTTCCTTCCTAAGATGGCCGCCAAATTCAAAATGCCGCCCGGTTATTCTAAAATGTCATGTTTGTTACGTGCTTTTTTGTTTATTATATGATCCCAAATTATCAATTGACATTGTGTTTTGTTGCCATTTTTAAAACAGAAATACCATGATTGACACTCCATGGTAAAATCCCAAATGGCGGCCAATATGAAGCCCAATATCATTTGATTATCAAGAAATGAATGTTGTTCTTGATGTGTTATGATTCCCTGAGGTTTTTTTTGAACAATGTGCATTAAAGACAGAATTCACATCACCTTAGAATACAACCAAAATAAGACTTGAATCCAAAATGGCGGGCCGGAAAATCCAAAATGGCGGCTAATTGGTTCACTTAAGCTTATCCTTTGATTATCAAGAAAATGAATGTTTTCTTATCTTGATATAACTCCTTTCAAGGAAGGAATTCACTAAAATTAAGACGGAAACCAATTAAGGTCGTTGTTAAATTGCTTCTTTTCCATATAATTTGGCCAAGATGGCTGCCAAACCTCGAATGGCAACTACTTTTAGAAGTATCACTTACCCTGTATGATTCCTCCGTTTTTTGGGGGGGGCCCTTTTTTAACCTGAATGTTGTTTTTATCATTAAAATAACTACGCCTATTTGATTTGTATTGTTGGCTCTGTGGTGATACACATCCTGTAAAATGTACATCCATTGGTGGGAGAATTGTGAAATTCATTGCCCAGCAATCGGTCCAAAAATCACAGGGCACTGGACATCAGTTACACAATAAAAAGCTTGATTTCCCTGTTCTCTAAGCCTTGTGATTTGTTTTAAACTGATTGCAGGGGGCGACGAATCTATTACGTGGCACTTCCTACGGCAACTTCAAAATGATGGCCAAAGTGCCACCACCCAAAAGATGAGGTTTACTCTGCAGAAGTACTTGGTAGCCTTAATGTGTAGGCAAAGGTCTTACATTAATTAAATACGTTTCATGAAAATTCCTTGCCATCGTGAGACCACATCGACAGTTTGGAAGTGCCTATGTGTGAAAACATACCCCGTGTCGAAGCAACCTCAATATCTGCTGACAACATCGAAGCTCCCACCATTGAGCTCTCTCATAGTTAGATCAGTCTAGAAACCTCCTCAGTAGATTTCAAGCACCCTCAATTCAATTGCGGGCGGGGAAATTCCACCTAAACCTCATTTCTTATTGGTGATTTTCCAACAGCAGTAGTACTCCAATTGGTGCTACATTGAAGCAATAAAGACTGACACTGCGGAAAGAATGGTAACATTGCAACATCTACATCACCTTCCACGACCCTAAACTGCCGCTATCTTTATGTGCCCATTGCAGAGAGGTTAAATCCTGATCTATATAAGCTAGTTGGCAAAATATCTCTAACCTGTGTAGAAAGATTGTTCTAGATCTGTTCCACTACTCTAAGTCAATGCTGCAGTCGGTAGACCACAAAGTGCCGTTAAGCTGCACATTTTAACTACAGAACGTGAAAATTAGGATTGCTCCAAAACCCGATAACTATGACAAATTTGCCACTAGTGAATAAGACTGCCCGGAGATCATACCAAGCGGCTGTAGGACGGAATACATACAGGCCTTTCCCAAGGAATGTGCTAAGGAACATCAAGGGTATTCCACCCATGTTTGAAACCGATCCTTTTCTCAGTTAAACAACTGGTAAAGGTGAGGAATTGTCAGAGGAAAGGATAAAAAACAGTCACACCTAATTGAATCACGAATATGACCCATAAACAGCAAGAAAGAATGGTTCTACCACCCCCCCCCCTCCCCACGCACACCAAGCACCGCAGAGTCAGCACCCCCGACGCACCTCCACACACACAAACCCCTCCCTAGCCAGCCAAACCCCAATGTTACCTACAACCAACCAAGTTTAAATTTTGAAATAATTTGGTTCTCCAGGTAGAACGGAGGGATTTATTAATTCTTCCCGGAGATAGCCAGCACAAAGTGTTAAAAAAACATGTGCGCCTTGAGGATCGAACGGCGACGTCAGTAGTACTAGCACGTAGGAAAGCAATGGACACCTTCGGACCTACCACCTATAGATGATATCTATAGATCCTCTACCAATCCAGTCTTGATAGCTAGTTGGTTGTAGCGCCGTGTGCAAAATCCATTCAAGAAACAGATATGTCCTTTCCTCTCCCGCATACCGTGATGAAGCCAAAACGTCAGCTTAAACGGGTCTGGAACACCCGTAGAGCACTGTGATACTTCTGTCTACCTAGGAGTTACACTGGACCGCACTCTCTCGTCTCTTATAAGACCACACATGACAAAGAGTACAGTATGTTCACGCAATTACATCTTGAACAGGCTCACTGGCACAAGAAATGATTGGGGGGCTCGCCCACATACCCTAAGATCGACGGCAATTGTCCTGTAATACTTATGTGCAAAGTAGCTACCCTGTAAGGGAAAGGTAACCCATGCCAAGAAGCTTGATCCAGCATTTAATGCCTCCTCCAGCTTATCACAGAATGTAAACGGACAACTTATACATCCTAGCAGGAATAGGAATTGCTCCACCAAACATATGTTGTAGTGTTGTACGAGCATGCAAGAGCGTTAGCTGCCAATATCTAATGTGAAACACCCTATGTCTGGACAAAGAGACAAGTTGCTAACCCGCCTTAAATCCAGAGGAGAGTTTTCTCAAGCGTCGCCAAACCCTTGAAGCAGTCTTCAAAGAGTGTAAAGAGAGTCGCCTTGTGGAAAGAAAGATTTGACTATCAACCAAGATACCATCTATTGTATTAAACCCTGATGGCATCACCCACCTGGAGCGATCTCAGGGGCTGACTGCGTTGTCTAAACGATGTGAGAGGGAGACCAGAACGGATAATCCCAGGTTGCCGTGCAGAAGTGGGGGGCTACCTGGAAGAGCTAGGACACTACCTGTATGTAGCACGAACAGCACCAAAGACAATGGAAAATCTCTGGTCTGCCCACAGGCGCAACAATGCAAACATACAGGAACCTTGCACATTCAGTTGCTGCCCAATGTTGGAGCAACAAGCACAGACAAGGACCGTGCAGAATTCTGTGAAAGCAGCCAGACATTGTACCCCCAAAACATCTTCTATTTACCATTACAGCCACACGTCAGCAGTTTTGACCTGGCTATGTATGCTTTTGATGCCTCTGGCAAGGCTGTCCATACAGGACTGTGCAAGCTTGCATTTTCCGACCCGATTCAGCTGGATTGGTAGCTCTGGAGCGCACAGCAATGCTTGTTCCCAGCAAGTTCCTGCCTGATAGGTCTGCTCTGTTTGAGGTTTGATACAGTACATCTGAGGTAGGTGGAACGAACTCAAATGGATCTTGTTCTGTTGTACATGAGTCAACACATCTTCAATTGTTGGGCACTAGTTCTTTAAGGTATCTTCTTAAGGGTGTTCGTCCAAGGTTTGGCAAAAGTTTTTACAACTATCAAGGGAAGATTTTTGCTGCTTTCCCATTTGAGACGAGACAGTATTCTTTCTGTCTTTGTGCAAATCAGCCGAGGACAAAGAGTCTCTGTCCTAGGGGGTCTGGGGCAATAGTCTGTTGCTGGTGTAATCTGCGATTCATTCCGGTTACCACATGCTAGGCCAGAAGTTAAGTGAGGTGGGACGGATGAACAAGGAGACAGAAAAAAAATCAAAACGTCTGTGCCGCAGTATGCAGCATTGATCATTTGCGTTCCTTGAGAAGCAGCATTGGCTGCATGAAGGAAGTAGAAGCCTGTTTCTTTCAAGGTGTGCATGGAGATAGATCGTTAAGAGTGTTAGTATATGATTATTACACCATCATCCACTAACAGAAAAACTACCGCTAAGCTAGGGGTTTAAACTACGAAGGGGATGTATGCATATAGAAGTTGGAAGCATTGGAGATGCGATGCTACAGAAAAATCCGTAATATCAGCTGGATAGCGATAAGATCCGGAATGAAGTTCTGTCAAGAAGCTCCTCCTGCCACTTAACCAAAAGGATCCTAGCTCGCAATCACGGCCTCGCAGCTGACATGGTTTGGTCACTTTGTTGCCGATAAATGAACAACATCCGCCTACCCAAACGGCATTCTTTAAGGAAACTGTCGCAGGCACAAACCAGACAGGAGACCAAGAGCATGGGAAGAGGACATCCATGTGGGCACCACCTCCCCCACACGGCATATTTGGACCAGCGCAAGATAGAATAGATCTCTAAATTTGTTCGAGGAGCCAAAACGTCTAGGGGACATGGTGCATAGATAGCTAGATAGATAGATAGATAGATAGCTAGATAGATAGATAGAGCGATAGATAGAGAGACTTAGATAGATAGATAGGTGCATACCCAATATAGGAAATGGAGGTTCTACAAGTTTTCAGAAAATAACAAAATGGAGAATGAAATGGAGTAAATGAAGGGACTGACAACACTCCATAAAAATACTTGTGGTAATTTAAACAGTAATGACCTAAACATGGCGACCACATCCATTTTTCTGGTATTTTGGTCCATTTAAACATGAATTAATAACTCCGAATTAAATACTAACAAAGTGACATTAGCAGCTATTTGAATATTGAGAAAGTCTTAGAATTACACATTGACAGCACCAGGCAGCACATAAAAGATTACATGGAAGAATGGCAATAGGAACCTGTGAGGTTACAATTTGAACAAAGAAAATCACATTACATTTAAGGCGTTGTATTATTAAATTTATAGTGCAGCCATTTTGAACATGGCAGCATATGTTTGGATATGCACAGACAAAAATGTAAAATGTTTAAACCATACCAAGACACCAATTAATGTTTTAGCATGTTATTAAATCTTATCATTTACCATGACACATATAAAATCAATCCTACCTTTAACATATCAAGGTTACCGTAGTCTGCATTTTTAATTGGCAGCCATTTTGAATAATGCAGCCATTTTGATATCATGGTACATTGGCATTACAAACAATAAAAATGTAGGTTTGGATATTTTGAGGGCCCAAATTTTAGAAAATATAAAAAAAATAAAAAAAATAAAAAAAATAAGCAGCTTTTTCATATGAGCGGCAGCCATCTTGAATTTCGGCCCCAACGTGTGACCGCCATTTTTGAATTAAACTACAATTTGGTGAAATAACAGAAATATTGATATAAAAAGTTAAACCAAGTCATATCTGACCTATATAATAAAGTTACAACATCATATTTCACTAATTAAAATGCCTTTTTATAGGGTGGTGGTGGCGTGGCGGTGGGCGGCCATTTTGAAAATGGCGGCCAATATTTGAAGGAAATTAATTTGGGTTGGCCCCTAGACCGATATTTGTTTAGCATATCAATAACTACCTCTGTACCAAATTTGGTACTTTTCACCCAAAATGCACAATACTGTTCACCATTCGCATGACCTACTGCTCAAGATAGCTATTATATATCACTTCAACTGACATTCTATAACAACGTGCGTTGACTAATTCTATACCGAGTTGACTTAATATTTTTTTCTGAATATGGTGTGATAATAAAACTGCATGAGAAATTTGCGAAAACCTTGCGCAATAATGGTGAAAGCCCATTTTGTTTCTTACGACACCCATAGGTCCTTCCATACCAGGCTCCATGAATATACAAAATTCAATTAACGAAAATGATTTGTTAAAAATAATTGGTGAAATTGTGTACGCTGCACAGAAGTAATGGAGTGTATTTTGATGAGAGTAATCAAATCAATTTGTTTTTTGCAGTGGTTTCAAAGTCCAAAAAAACATCAAAATATCCTTCCATTACCATGGAATTAATCCCTGTTTAGTTTCATTACCACAAGTCTGGCTTTTTCTAACCAATATTTGATCTTGTGACCATCAGCAATTAGTATAATTACAGGGTTCGGGTTTTAGGTAAGGAGAAAACTGTAATAGTTTTTATTTTGACCGTACCCTTTTGATGGTCTAATTCGTCAGAAGCGGCATATACATAATCTGCTGGTGCATGTATGGTATGTCAAACTTTTTATGCGAGTTCTATCACAGTAATTGTTATTGAAGTATATTGGTTACTATTATATTACTCATGGTATCATACACAAGTTCATGAACAAATCCAAACAATGTTCTTTCTCACAACTTATTTTGTTTTAAGTCTAATAAATGGAAGAATGAGTGTGTGGATTAATAGATACTTTTACCTTTTTCAGCTTCCACCAGTCCAGAGACCATGCCACTGGACGAATTGATTCATAGGGTCAGTGAAACACAAACAATTTGGGGAGCTTGATGCAGGATTACAGCGCCATGAAGACTAAAGTCGACGCACAATGTGCTCGTGTAAGAAAATCAGCCTGAATTGCTTTGAGAACTTATAGATACAATAGAAAAAAATGCAAAAACTTTCTCTTTCTTCCTCAATTAAGCCCTTATCTATTGATCAGAAGTTTTGGCATTCAACTTGTGAATTTTTAACATTTTGCATAACACTATTTGATATTTTCTTTGTTTCTAACAGATCAAAAAATTGCCAAGCCAAGGTAGTGTAAACTACAAAAAAGCAACAACAAGTCCATTCATATGACAGTCTCCAAACAGGTGATGTGGCTGTATTAACTTGTGACTACCCCTGAAGGTCAAACAACCATTTATTGGGAAGAGGTTACCAGTTAATGACAGTGCTGTGGTGATCCACTGGATGGAGGGAGGTATACACGTGAGTGGAAAGAAAGTTTCACCGGGCAGGCCGCAACAGAACCAAGATACAGATGAAATCCCAAAGCCAATCAATTTATGCTTTTTGGTTTCAGTTGGCACGAGGGAAAATCGCTTACGTTGCTGAAACAGGTTTTAAAAGAAATGAAGGCATTGTATGCAGAACTTGGAAACTGAAATAAGGGTTCAAAAATGGATTATGGCTTGTTTCATAGGTAGATGCAATACTTTAAGCAGTTTTCCCATTGGACCACCCTGTTTTAAAAAAGAGAGCTGGAAGATCATTGTAGGTATTTGCACTTTGCAGGTGTGATTCCTCAGGATTTTTCCTGATTTCAGGATTTTTTATTTTCAAAATTCCGCAACTTTATTTAAATTCAGCACGATTCCAGTTTATTTTATGTCAATTTAACGGTGGTTTCAGGATTTTTTGCCAAGTTCGGGATTTTTTCACAAAACCTCATCACACCCCTGCTTATGTCCCTACAAGGCTAGGTCTCCACTATCTTAACCAATTACCTTCCTTTTATTTCACGTGACCTCGGGTCCCAATGGTCAAGATCTGGTCAATCAGCTGTAAACCTGAAAAACATGTATTTTTTGTTTTCAACTGCCATTATAACCCTGATGAGCCCATCAGTTTGAATTGTTTTACTTTGTTGAGATATTTAGTGAAGCTTTTCAAACATGTAAAACAAAAGTCTTGAAAAGCCTTCTAAATGGACTTGAACCATGTCCAACTGTTGTGCAAGGACGTAATTATCCGTTCACATTTGCATACAGTATTCATTCATACCCATTACCACCCAAAGATATATTTTAGATTTAATTTTGTAAGTACTATTGACCTTCAAACTTATTTGATACAAAAAATTAGATGTCTGGTTACAAAATTACTTAGTTTACACTGTAATTAAATCCTTGTTCACATTTTTCCGTTCACAAATTTGGCACGTCCAGCATTTATGGCAAAAGGTCTGCTCTGTGTATGAATAGATTCCATCTTATGAGCTTTATTTTGTAAGAGTACTCACCATTACTATCAAATTGTAAATAGTTTTGGGGGGGGACACAATCTAATGTGTCTTTGCTTTACCAATGAGAAGTTTTCCGTTCACATGGCGGACGTGACTTAGGCTTGTCACGTCTGCCCACTTTAGTTTTGTCATACCTTTGTAAAATAATAGTTCTGCAACTTCTATCTTATAGTCTTTAAAGGTGTTGCATGGGCTTGTGATAAAAAAGTTAATTGAAAGTGTTGTCAGTTTTAGTCTGTTTTAATAAAAATTGGACTTCCATTCACTTTGACATTGTCACTTCCACAAAGCTTAAACAAGCAACCAACAAACCAACAGCTTCTTAACATTGGCAAGGCATTAGGTGTGAAAGAAAGCATTTATTATGTGGAGGTAGTCATAGAACTTCCTTGTAAAAGGATAAAATTAGATTTGTGTTTTTAGTTAGTGGCCAAAAAATCGGATTTTTAGGTTCACATCGTTCACATGTCACGTCCAGCACAAACACATGAAGTTTTATTATCTGCCATTTCATTGAGTTAGATTTGCCGGCATTACACACACATATTATACAAACTAGGAGTAATTAATCTCTGGAAATATTCCACTAAACCCATTTATTAATGGGTGATTTCAAACAGCCATAGCAGAGTACCCAATGGGGCTACAAAATGAAGCCAATAAAGACGGCAGTGGCGGAAGAATGGTTGACAGTCAACATCTAAATCACCTTCACGACCCTAACTGCCGCTATCATTTATAGTGCCCCATTGGAAGAGAGGTACAATCCCGGATCTATATAGCTATTGTTGGGCAAAAATCATCTCTAAGCTGTGTAGAAAGATTGTTATGAATACTGTTCCACTAACTCTAAAGTCAATGCTGCAGTCGGTAAGACCAAACAAATTGCCGTTTAAGCGGCACTTTAACTACAGAACGTGGAGAAGGTCGATACCAAAACTCGATAAAATATTGCCAAATAAATTGGCAAAAACTAGTGAAATTAAGACTGCCGGAGATCATACCAAGCGGCTGTAGGGACGGAATACATACCAGGCCTAAAGGATATCAAGGGTATTCCACCATGCTTGAAGCCGATCATTTTTACATAAACAACTGGTAAAGGTGAGAAGGTCAGAGGAAAGGATCAAAACAAGGCAACACCTTAATTGAATCCACCGATATTGACCCTAACAGCAAGAAAGAATGGTTCTACATCCAGCTCCAAAGCAAGCTTCGAGTCGTAAGGATCCAACAAACCTCCACGCAGCCAAAATGTTTACACCCAACCAAGTTGAATTTTAACTACTTGGTTCTCCCAGGTAGATTCAATGGCGGATATTTATTCATCTTCACTGGGAGATAGATAGCAAGCGACACACACGTTGTTAAAAAAACATGATGCGCCTGGCCGGATGAACCCGGCGACGTCCGTATTACTACCCACGCTAGGAAAGCAAGTGACCCTTTCGAACCTAAAAACTTATAGATGATCGCTCCTCTACCAATCCAGTTTGATAGCTCAGTGGTTAGAGTGCCGTGTGCAAAATCCATTCCAGACACAGATATGTACTTTACATCTACGCAACCGTGAAGCAAAACGTCAGCTTATTAAACTGGTCTGGAAGACCCGTAGAGCACTGTGATAATTCTGTCTACCTAGGAGTACCTTGGACCGCACTCTATCTCTTATAAGACCACACATCATGAAAGAGTAGTAAAGTATGGTTCACGCAATACATCTTGAACAAACTCACTGGCACAAGAATGATGGGGTGCTCGCCAACATTACCCTAAGATCGACTGCACTTGTTCTGTACTACTTATGTGCAGAGTATTGCTAACCCTGTAAGGGAAAGGTCAAACCATGCCAAGAAGCTTAAATCAGCATTATTAAATGCCTCCTACCAGCTTATCACAGAATGACGTCAACGGACAACTTATAAATCCTAGGCAGGAATTGCTCCACAAAACATCTGTGGTAGTGTAGCGAGCATGCAAGGAGAGTAGTGCCAAATATCTCGGCGCGGCGCTCACGCTATAGTTCAGTGAACGGGAGCGATCAATGAAACTGAAGTATCCCGTATCTGAACTTTAGGACTCCCCGAGTCGCTAACAAATTTAAATTTTGTATTTTGACAACTTTAAGACCCCAAATTCCCGTATCCTACAATATCCTAGAGCTCTAATAGTTACCGATGTCAGGAAAACGTCACACTGAATATTTATCTCGTAGATAACTTTCCGTAATTTTATATTTTTTTTTTTAGTTTTTTCTTCGTTATTTTTTTTAAATAATAAAAAGTCAATATTTAATTTATCAAAACAAAGGGTTTAGGCCTACTCCCCGTGGGACAAGCTGTAGTTGCCGTTGTCCAAATATTTTTATCATAACTCCGTCAAAACTCCCATATAAAGTTTCGGCCATGTAGATTTCCCACCCCCCCCGCACAACATCCCGTAGTCGTATTTTTTATTTCATCGTAGTTTGCAGCAGATCCTGTAGTTATGCCTATATAATTCTATTTAGAAAGATTAACACGTCAATTTTTCACCCGTAATTTGCCTATAGTTTTCAAAAACCCCTGGGGCGTGGGGAAACCCGTATATAGTATCCATAATTACGACAATCAAAGCGAAATAACATAACATTTTCTTTCTTTACCCAGCACCGTTTGCACTATAACTTATAAGGAGCCTGGAAGTTATTTGCGTACCGCATGAAGCGTCCTCTTACGCGTAATCGCCCGTTGGCCCGCGTACAAAGATCCAAGAATACTCGCCGATTAGTCAAACGCGAACAAACAAATGTTTGCCACGCGTAACCACCCGTCGCAAAGCACCACGCATACGCGCCCGCTTAGTAAAACGCGTCGTACTAAACAAATTGTAATTTATCCATAGCAACCGAGCACATTTTCGGTTATTTTTCAGTCATTTCTGAAACGGATTCGTTCCAAAATATGCGCAACACCGTCCGGTATCCTCAAGCACCATTCACGTGAATTTGGCGCAATTATGGATCGAAACTGGCCGGAGCCTTATACGACATACCCAAATACCTACCCACAAACTAACATTAGCAAAGTATAGTAAGATACCAGCGTTTGTGAACATATGTATCATGGGATATACTCGATTCTTTCCAACGTGAAATCTCGCAAACGAGCTATGACGTAAGATGTGCGATGTTTCCATTTAACTTTCGGGGGGTCGCAACGCCGACTACCCAAGCGAAGAATGTTCTTCAAAATACATCATTAGTATTCGCCATTACAAAGATCCCTTATTCCCGTATATTATAACGGTTAATATATAATTATATTTACAAACAGTAGAAGAAGTCAAAAACGAAAAGGTATGCCTAGATTGCCTCAGCCATTTCACTATAGTAAAAAATTTACACACCTGGACCAAGTAAGGACGCTGAGAACAGGAAAGTCTAGCACTTGAATGGTTGAGAACCATCTCGCGAAAATAGGTAACACTCGGAGTCTCAAACAACTTACGCAGATGTTATTCCTTCTGTCAAAACACTTTCCTCTACTAAAAGATCTCTCGCAAAACACTTAAGAATTACGATATTTGAACATTGTTCTCGATTTCCGAGAATTGCATATTAATTCCAAACATATACCTTCTCCTTTTACATCCCGTTTCTATCATTCCCTACAAATTCCTGGCAATTTGCGTGGTCGAACCAAAACAAATAACTCAGACTGTAGTACCCGTACCCATACCCGTACCCGTACCAATACCCGGGTACAAAATGCGTCCCCGTACATTCCCATAGTCTCGGACCCATACCGTACCATACCCATAAAACTTATTCACATGGCTGGACCCGGGACCAGTAACCGTACCCATGGTCTCGGTCCCGTACTCGTACCCGTACCAATGGTCTTGGACCAGGACCCGTACCCCGGACCCATGTTCGGACCCATCCGTAACCCATTACCCATTGGTCTTGGACCCGTACCCATACACATCGGTTTCGGACCCTTACCGATACCCATGGTCTCAGACCTATCCGTCCCCAATAACCATGGTCTTGTAACCATACCAGTTTCATGTTGTTGTTGCCATACTCTTACATGCTACCATATGTAAAAAGTTAAAAAAACAAAAACTAACTGGCACGGTATTGTTTGTTTTAAGCATATTAATGGAGTTATTTGTTTTACTGATGAATGTTAAAGGTCAACCAAGGATTTTACAGCGGTGTCCCTAAAAAATATTTGTTGCACCTGAATGCTCCAGCTCCAGCTCCCCATCTGGAAGGACCTAAGCCGAGGAATTAGTTCTTGGTACAAAAAAATGAAATTTTCAAATTTTGTGCTTTGAAGGCAAAAGACATGTTTATATTAAATATATAAGTCAACTTAATTTACCTTTTGCTTTCACTTTTCACCTTTGATACTACATGTCTGTAGCCAAATACACAAAAATCAAAAACTGTATCTCTTGCTGCTGAACCTTTATTATACATCCCAAACATTTGCAGTCTATCTACAGTTTTGCACATAATTATACAGATAAACCATGGATATGATAGTATGCCAATATGCAGTACTATGCAACCACGTATGCGTAGTGCTTCACAATTAATTTGCACTGTTCGAGCCATAACCTCCCCAATATTTGAAATGAACTTACCATGGGGACACTTAATGATGCCAACAACTAATTGATAGTGACAATCTTGAAAATACTGATTTCATTCACTTTCTGCCACTGGTTTCAAAGGTCTGTACCCGTACACAAAGACTGTACCCATTACCCATGGACTGTACCCTGTACCCGTACCATGGGTTTGTCCGTATCGTAGCGGGACCGTTACCCCATACCCGTACCCTTGGCTTGGACCAGTAACCCGTACCCATACCAATGACTTTGGTCACACGTTGGACCCGTACCCATACCCGTACCCGTGGTCTGGGACCGGACCCGTACCCGTACCCACGGTCTGGACCCGTACCCTTACCCATGACCCATGGTCTCGGACCCGACCCATACTACCATGATTCCGTACCCCACATAAGTCTGAAATAGTTAAGTAAAGCAAAAGCTACAATGCTGCCGCTATCATTTTATAGCACCCATTGGAAGAGAGGTTACAATACTGATCTATATAGCCTTATTGTTGGCAAAATATCTCTAACCGTTGTAAGAACAGATTTCTGAATCTGTTCCACTAAAACTCTAAAGTCATGCTGCCAGTCGGTAAGACCTAAAACAAAGTGGCCGTTTAAGCGGCCAGTTAACTACAGGAACGTGAAAAGGATTGCTCAAACAACTCGAGAACTATGACAATTGCCAAACTAGTGAATAAGACTCCCCGGAGATTCATACCAAGCGGCTGGTAGCGAGAATACATACCAGCCTTCCAAGGAATGTGCTAAAGGACATTCAAGGGTATTCCACCATGCTTGAAGCCGACCCTTTCTCAGTTATTAAAAAACGGAGTAAAGGGAGGGAAGTGTCAGACTCAAAGGATCAAAACCCGGCACACCTTAATTGAATCCACCGATATTAACCATAACAGCAAGGAAAGAATGGTCTACCATCCAGCTCCATCCGAAAGATTCGTGAGTCGAGGATCCAACAAAACCTCCACAGCAGCCAAAAATGTTACACCCAACCAAGTTGAAATTTAACACTTGATTCTCCAGGTAGACATGGAGGATCTTGATTCATCTTTCCCTGGAGATAGCCAGAGCAAAACACAGTGTTAAAAAAACATGGTGCCCTCGGCCGGATTCGAACCGGCGACGTCCGTTATTACTACCACGCTAGGAAAGCAAGTGACACCTTTAGAACCTAAACACTATAGATGATCGCGCCTATACCAATCCAGTCTTGATAGCTCAGTTGGTAGAGTGGCCGTGTGCAAAATCCATTCCAGACACAGATCTGGACTTTCATCCGCAACCGTGAAGCCACCTCAGCTTAAAATTAAACTGTCTGGAAGACCCTTAGAGCACTGTGATAATTCTGGCTACCTAGGAGTTACCTTGGACCGCACTCTCTCCTATAAGACCACATCATTGAAAGAGTAAGTATGTCAAGCAATAACATCTTGAACAAATCACTGGCACAAGAATGGATGGGGTGCTCGCCAACATACCCTAAGATCGACGGCACTGGTCCTGACTACTTATGTTGCAGAGTATATGCTAACCCTGTAAGGGAAAGGTCAACCCATGCCAAGAAGCTTGACCAGCATTAAATGCCTCTGCAAGCTTATCACAGAATGGTCAACGAAAACTTATCAATTACCTATGGCAGGAAATTGCTCACCAAAAACATCTGTTGAGTTGTAGCGGCATGTGCAAGCGCGTAGCTGCCAAGTATCTTTCGCGCGGGCTCCCGTAGTTCAGGGACGGAGCGATCACTGAACTGAAGTTATCCCGTATCCTGAACTGTAGGACTCCCCGAGTCGCACATTTTGTATTTTAAACTTTTAATACCTCAAATTCCGCGTTACCCTACCATATACTATAGCTCATAATAGTTACGATTTCTAGGAAAACGTCAAATGAATATTTAAATATCGTATAACTTTCCGTATATTTTAGTTTTTCTCGATTTTTTTTTAAATAATAAAACCTTCAATATGTATTATTCAAAGTAGGCCTAATCCCGTGGGGTAAGCTGTATTCCCGTTTCCACATATTTTTATCAAACTCCTAAACTCCCATATTAAAGTTCTGGCCATGTAGATGCCCCCCTCCCCGTCACAACATGCCGTAGTCGTATTTTTATTCTCGTAGTTTTGCAGCATATCATGTGCTGGCCTATATAGTTCCTATTTTCTTTAAATATGAACACGGCATATTTCATCCCGTAATTTTCCGTAGATTTTTTTTCAAAACCCTGTGGGAGTGGGGTAACCCGTATTATAGTATCAATGACATACGACCATATCAAAGCGAAATAACATAACATTTCTTTCTTCCCACACACGATTGGCCACTATAACGTATAAGAGCCTGATAAGTTATTTGCGTACCCGCATGTATAGTGTCTTACGCGTAATCGCCAGTGGCACGCGTAACCAAAGCTCCACGAATACTCGCCCGTAGTAACGAGTACAAACAAATGGTGCCACGCGTAAACCAAAACCCGTCGCAACGCACCACGCATACGCGCGCTTAGTAACGCGTACAAACAAAGTCTGTAATTTATCATAGCAATCCGGACATTTTCGTTGATTTTTCAGTCATTCCTGGAAGGATTCGTCCAATATATGCGCTAACCCGTCCGGGTATCCTCACGCACATTTCACGTGAATTTGGCGCAAAATGGATCGAAACTTCCCGGAGACTTATACGAACATACCACATACAACCACAAAACACATTAGCAAATTCTAGTAAGATACCAGGCGTTGACATTAATGTATTATGGGATAGTAATCGATTCTTCCAACGTGGGCATCTCGCAAACCGAGCTTTGACGTACGATGTGCGATTTTTCCCATTTAGCTTTCGGGGGCGCAAACGGCAACAACCCAAGCAAAAATTTAAGCAAAGTTAAAGTTAATATCAATTTAAAAAACAAAAAAACACGCGTTTTTAACCTAATTTTAAAAAAAAAAAAAAAAAAAAAAAAACAACAGTAGAAGAAGTCAAAACCGAAAAAGTATGCCTAGATTGCCTCAGCCATTTCACGAATTAAAAACTTACCACCCTGGACCAAGTAAGGAAGCTTGAGAAACAGGACATATAGCCACTTGAACTGGTTGAAAACCATCTCGCGAAATAGGTAACACCCTGAGCTCAAACAACTTACGCAGGATTTTTTCCTTCTTCAAAACACTTCATCTACTAAAAATGGATCTCTCGCAAATTCACTTAAGAATTCGATATTGATACCATTTCTTCAGATTTCGATTATTGCATATTAATTCCAAATATATATTCTCCTTCTACATCCCGTTTCTATCATCCCTACAAAGTCCTGGACCCAAAACCAAAATTTTTTTTGCCGTGGTCGACCAAACAAATAAGTCAGATTTGTGTACCCGTACCCATATACCCGTACCCGTACCCACTGAACCCGGCGTACAAAATTGCGTACCCGTACCCATACCCATAGTCTCGGACCAATAACGTAACCCTTACCCATACTTTATACATGCTGACCGGACCAGTCCCGTACATGGTCTCGGACCGTACTGTACCCGTACCCATGTCTTGGACCCGGACCCGTACCCGGACCCATGGTCTCGGACCCATGCCAGTACCCATATCCATGGTCTCGGACCCATCCCCGTACCCATGCCCATGGTCTTGGACCCGAACCCGTACCCATGGTCTCAGACCCGTCTCCGTCCAATACCCAGGTCTTGTAGCCATACCAGTTTCCATGTTGTTGTGGCCATGACTCTTACATTGAACCCTATGTAAAATTAAAAAAACAACAACTAACTGTCCCGGTATTATTCCGGTATTGTTGTTTATGCATATTAATGGAGTTTTTAATTTTGTTTACTTATGATGTTAAAAGGTTGCAACAGGGATTTTAACATCGGTTGTCCCTTAAAAAATAGTTGTTGCATGAATTGCTCCCAGCTCCAGCTCCCCCATGGGAAGGGACTAAGCCGAGAAGTAGTTCTTTGGTATCCAAAAAAATTGAAATTTCAAAATTTTGTGCTTTGAAGCAAAATAGAATGTTTTAGATTAAAATAATAAGTAAACTCTAATTACCTTTTGTTTCACTTTTACCCTTTGATACTACATTCTGTAGCCAAAATACACAAAAAGTCAAATAGGTTATCTCTTTGCTGACAGTTAATGTATACATCCCAAACTATCTTCAGTCTATCTACAGTTTGTCACATAATTATACAGAATAAAACCATGGATTATGATAGTATGAACTATGCAGTACTACACAGCAAGATTCCTACTCACGGTGTATGTATGTAAACCAGAGATTAGCTACTCCATGGGTACTCTTAGATTACTCCAAGGTACCCCTTGATGCACTATTGTGCAGTAAGTACTACCAAACTAAGACTGTGAAGTATACAAACCACTGGGATGGATAGCAGCTATGTTTACTTAGAGTACCCATCCTTTCTAGTGTACTCGGCAGTTGCCCCCCAATGCTCGGTGACTGACAGGTACCCATGAAGCCACCAGGAGTGGAGTACCTCTGCAGCTACTCCCCGGGAGTACCTTCACAGGTACTCAGCTTGCTCTCCTACCGGCTGCCTAGTAGGCACCACTTGGACCATAAGGGGCCACATTCCATTGTTGTTTACGATTTCTGATCATTTTTCAAGCTTAGTACATCTATATTTGAGTTGAGCATCACCAAAAAACCCCTATAATCATGACAATTTTGTGTAAAACTATCACCTATGTGACCAAAATGTTAAATAATCGGATAAAATTACTAAAATAATCACCCAGATCAAAGCTCATTGCCTGGGAGTACCCATGCAGGTACTCCGCATGGTGTGACTAAGTGTTTAGCTACTGCGTGTGGTACCTAGATGGATGGTTCATCCCCACTTTTGCGGCCGGCGATGTGGTACCCATTGGGGTGGGGTACTCTCCGCGGCTACTTAATATCACTTCAAGGTACTTTCTCCATGAAAAATTGGTTGTTATGCACCACGTAGCCTTAGTGCTTTCACAATTAATTTGGCACTGTTCGAACATTACCTCCCCAATATTGAAATGAACTTTACAACCCATAGGGGACACTTACATGTACTGCAACAACTAATTGGATATGGACATATCTTTAAAAGTACGGATTTCTTCCTTTTCTGCCACTTTTTCAAAGGTCTGTACCCGTATCCAAAGACTCGTACCCATACCCATGGCAATGTCCCGTAACCCCCCTACCCCATGGTTTGTCGGAAAAACAAAAAAAGCTGGACCGTACACCCATCACCCGTACCCATTGGCTGGAACCAGTAAAAACCCGTACCCATACCAATGACTTTGTCACAAGTTGGACCCGGACCCATACCCGACCCGTGGTCTCGGACTCGTACCCGTACCCGTACCCACGGTTTCGGACCCGTACCGGACCCATATCCATGGTCTCGGACCCGTCCCCATACCCGTACCCAGGAATCCTCCCACACTACAAGTCTGAAAAAGTTAAGTACACCAAATGCTACACTATAATACCCTCCGCACACGACCGAAAGCAATATAAGAGGCGTCCCGCCCTCATAAATATGACTTAGGCTACTAAAAAACGTTTGTGCGGGCCCGACCAGAGGCAGATTTTTCAGTTTTGCAAGATTTTTTTGTTTTTTTAGTTTTATAACAAAATCAGGTAAAATCAGCCTTTTTAGCCCAAAATTTAATTTTTCTATCACATGAAAGAAAATTTGTTTGTAAAATTTTTTTAATTTTTTCTCCTGATTTCCAGATTTTGGGGCTATATATTTCAGGCTACGAGCGGACCTCCAGAAAAGAAAACAAATCACCCGACCGATCGACCGACCCTACTTAAGGGGGGACATGGCGTCACGGATTTTGAGAGATCAAATTGTATTTTTCAAATTCTGACTTCTCACAACTTTTCAGAGTATTTACTTTTTTATTTGGTGAAAATCGGACATTTCGTTCAAATTTATGGTTGATCGGAGTGTACAGCATCACACAGAGCAAGACGATTTCTTAGGTTTCGTAACTTGTTTTTAAAGCAGCTACATTTACTTTTTGTTTTTTATTTTGTTTTTTTCAAGCAGTAACATTTAAAGAGAATTACAATAAATTAATTTGGGGAAAAGTGACCATTTACCGATGTGTTTGAATTACAAACATAGTATTATTAATAGAATTGATAATTTAGATTAAAAAAACCAAAATTGCAATAATTAATTAATTTAATAATTGATTAATTACCACTTAAACGCATCTGGACCTTTTATTGGCCTATATCTTTTTTTGTAATTTTTTCGAAGGTTGCACACTGCCCCCCCCCCCACTTTCTCTAAATGGTTTGACCATTTAACTTTCAATTTGGCACAAAACTAGTTTAGTGTACAATTACTGTGATCCTATGGAGAGCATTTTTTATAAAACCCTTTAGTTTTGAGTTATATTGATTTTTTGTATGCCCACAGCAAAAATGGCGGGAGAAGTTTGAACGGTTGCCATGGCAACACGGAATATAATTTGGTAAACGCTCTCATAGATCACAGATCCTGGCCATAGTAATTTGTTTAAGAAACCACTATGTTCAAATAACTTTCTAGTTTTTTGAGATAAATTGGGGGGGAAAATTGTCATTTTTGAATTCTGCTTTCTTGGTGCCGTGACTTTTGACCCCTGCTAGTTAAGCATACCGGGAGTCGATTGATGAGAAAATATATTGGAACAAGACTCATCAATGAAACCGAATTTGGTATAACATTTGCTTGTATATCAAACTATGGTAAGAAAATGACGCCATGTCCCCCCTTAAAAGGTCCGCTCGCCGTAAACAGAGGTAATTTTTTTCGTCGCAGTTTGTTACAAAGACCCCACCCCAACCTAGTGGATTCATGCCACCGTGGAGTCCTCATGGACGATTAGCTGCACATCAAACCATAATCGTGTAATCCCGGGGGGGGGGGGATGGGGGATACTCCCCCCCCCAATAATTTTGATGAGGTGTGATGGTCCATACGATCATCCCCCCCCCCCCCAATGTTGATGCCTGTTCATAATGTTTTGACCAAAATAACTCTCATATTTGACCATAATAGTTAAAAATGTAAGCGCGCTTTTGTTCTAATTACAATTACATTTACCGATATTAGCTTCTTTTAAGATGGCAAAATTTTTTTAGCGAGCTTTCGCGCACATGTGCTAGTAATTGATTTTTTTCCGCCAACCCCGTTTCATTCATAATTTTTCATCAACCCCCATCCCCCCCAATGTCAAAAAAAATATTATACCCATTGACAAAATCCAACATATTTAATTTATTCATTTCCTCTCTGCCATCCAAAACAATGAACAAGAAAACTAAGAATTTAGCAGATGGTACCCAAAAGCTAGTATTTCGTTCTTAAATTAAAACGAAGGACAAATCTAAAGTTTTTGATTAACATTATTTAATCTATTAGCTTTAATATTTAATGTTTTATTCTTTAATTAAATTTTTTAACCTAAACTTTAGATTTGTCCCTGATAAGCAATCAAATGAGATTAGTTTTTAATCTAAGAAATTTAGAGAGTGGGGGTTTTGGCCTTTCTACATTTAATGTTAGGGTAAGAATAAGCCAAAAAGGCAAAATTGTTCCAAAAATAGTTAAATCAGTCCGAATGCATTCCTTCTTAAAATAATTCTCCAGCATGTCCTTTACCTTCCGTCAAAGGAGTCTAAAATGATAAACTTATAAATGGATCCATTAAAATTTGATATATTTTGGGTCAAATGGCCAAAAAAAATAAAATTGGTGCATTACCTTCGCTTAGATCTCATACCTTGTTTTCCACAAAAATGTTAAAGGAAACCTTTTCAGTTGTACCATCTCAATAATAGCTCTAGTTGGCCGTGCTTGGCATTCTGTGTTTTTCATAGTTTGGATCAAAAAGGGCCAAAATTTTTCCCAACTGGAAAAATCAATTTAAATACCTCCTTTTCCAAAGTTTTGATGAAGACAATATTTTTTACTTAGGCCTAGGCCTACCAGGCCCGTAACCTGGGGTCGAGGGCGCGGGGAGCCGGACTCCGCCCCCCCCAAAAAAAAACCACAAAAAAACAAAACCCCTAAAAAACATAACAAGAGCCAAAATGGCCAAAAAATTAGGTTTTGGGTCTTTTTTCCCCCAAAAAGGTTTACTTTTGCCAAATTCAAAGGCGGTTCGCCCCCTCTTTTTTGGGGGGGGGGAGGCCCCTTTTAAAAAAAATATCGCCCTGCCCCTACAAATCCTGTTTACGCGTTTGGGCCTACATCACCTACAAGTGGATATATAGAATCCTATTTGTTTTTGGAGCGCTCAAAATGATTTGGGGTTAGTTATTTACTTGATGACAATTACAATGCAGTGAAATCTTGAGTTATCCTTTTTCTCTTCATAAATTTCATTCAGATGTTAACATTTTGTGGAAATCATTGCTCCGGAAAAGTGCTCTCTAGTTTAAGAATGTTTCAGTTTGCTGATTCAATTATGTCATGGTAACATTTAGAAATAAAAAAAATAATAAAGTTTTGAAGTTTTATTGATTTTTTAGTTTTTTTGTTTTTTTAATTTTATCACTATTTTGTTTTCAGAATCTTGTGTCCTTTACATTAGCTAAACACATTTCATTTTGAGATGCAAATATAACCAGAAACTAGGACCCAGATGTGCAACGTATCTTTTTTGGCTGTGTGGTGTATTAACGTTGGTTTGGGGTTAGAAGCGTATAGGTGCGCCCTGGCTACAGAGCGCTTAGCCTGTAGCCATGGCGCCTATGTTCAAGGGTTTATGTTTGGTAGGCATCATTTTTTGCAGCAAGGTTTTGAGAATGTGAGTTTTATATTCACACCGTATAATCGGTAGGCCTATTTATCTTTTAGTATTTTTAGAATTCGCTGTTGCTGTTAGATGGCATGTCCTACCCCTGCAACTATCCAGGGGGGTAGGACACTATCTGCCTCATTTGGGCAATTGGGGATTTCAAACGGTAATTTGGGACCTGCTAACGTGCAATTTACTATGGCAGTCTCGGTCCCATGACATTAAAAAAATCATCTTTTAAACTTTGTTCAAAAGAATCTTAGTATATCATGAATAAAAGTTACGGAAAAATTATTGACTTCAAATTCCGTCGGGGTTAGTGGATTAACCCACTGCAAAATAGTGTTAATTCCTACGGTCAGTTAGCCTGAAATAGTCGTGACCAGCCTTAGTCTTTAGTCAGTCTGTGTGTAACCCGTTCGATATGCGTTATAGCGCCCTCCTACCGTTTAGGTCTTTGAAACAGACTAGCACCCGGAGTGGATTGGCATTTTGAATTTGCCTGTGCTGTTAGGTTGCCATGTCCTACTCCCCCCTGCACTATCTAAGACTGCAATTAATCTCTACACTAGCTTTTATATAAGTCACTCCGTAAAGGCCGATATATACAAATCACCAGGTGTTTGTGGTTTAGGATATAAAAATCATTAGAGGCGGATAGTCAGAAACGCTCCTGGTCGGATTCATATCAATTCGGGAATGTTAAATTAAGGTCCAACCCATTACTCTAGGCCAACATGGTCAATGAGCGTTTGTTCCAAAAACACACCATTCATGTAAACAGTGCAAATTTTACCCCTTATTACCAAAACGGACGTCCCGAATGGCGAAAATGCGATCCTTTTCCACGGTTTTAGTAAAGCGAATTTCGGTAGCCGCGTATATATCTGATTGTGTTCCCTCCCCCCGGGCAAAAAATAATACGTTAAACAATGCCGTGACGTCACCTTCGTAATTTTCAAAAATTACCCGCAAATCATAAAAGAGTCCAATTCAAAACTCAACTGTAGATATTCATTACCTTAATAATCTTCTTCAATGTATGACCGTTATTTGAGATAATGACTGCCCCGTGATCTTGCTATTTGATGACAAAAGTAGAAGGCCAATTCCTGCTTCCTAGGCCGAAATGTGAAGACGTCGACCCGATTTTGTTTTTTTGCTCGCTGTCGCGTATTGGCCGCATGGCTGCGGGCTGTTAGCGTCCAGACATAGATATTATAAGCGGCGAGCGCTAGATAGGCCCTTAGCCAAATCGAACGAAGCCGACGCACTTGGTTGCGCACGCAAAATACAGCCCCTCCTATACCCCTGTATTCGCTGGGCTGAAGGACAAATTCTCCTCCATAAATATTCATGAGCTGAGCGCGTAGTGTCACTTGGAGTAGTGTTGTGTTGCGCTGTTTTCTCCGTCCGCTGATTAAAACCTACGTGACTGACGCTCAATCGCATGTTTGCAGCATTTAGTTTTTCCATTCAATAAAAACAACAAACGCTAAGTTTTTCTCCGTTTTTTCTGTTTGGGTCATATCCAGAGTTTCTTTTATTTCTTAAAGACAGTGAAAGAGTCAAAATAATAATTTAAAAGTTGCAGGGCTAACGTAAAAGTGAGGATATTTTTAGTAGAAAATTCTCCTAAGTTAGACCTACTTTTTTCTAACTGAAGAATTGACCGGGAAAAAGTGGGAAACGCAGTATTCAAATATATAATCCTCCATTCTTCGACTTGTTCTAATAATTGTCCGTACGGAGAGTATGACTAGAATAATCCGATTTTGTTGTTTATTTGTTTGCTTCTACTAGTCTTATCATTGTCAGGTATGTTAGGGACATTTGTTACTTGTTACATACATGCAAATCTATTTGTTTATGATTTTTTTTTAATTTTCAGATTTAGCAAATCACTGATAGTGTGCAGTGTTTCGAAATTAAGGAGATTATTGGCTTTTGTTTTGGGTTTGTGTTGGTTTTTCGTTTTTGTAAACAATAATAGGGTATAGATTAGGTTTTAAAATTAATCTCTAGGCCTATTGCTTAATATTAAATCATATGATTTGATTTCAAATCCTAATATGATTGAATCTAAGGCAAATAGATTTAATTTCACTAGTGTATTGGTCACGATAATCACAAATCCTAAAGGATTTATTTTTAAAATCCCTGAAATTTAAGTGGTAAATTATAACGAAACCCTCCCTTACGAACAAAAAGGTTTGCATATGCGTGACTTTATGAGCGTCTTCTGTCAACAAGACATGTCCATGTCTCAAGACACACTGTTAGTGTCTCAAAACGGTTTCCAGCGTGGTCTTTGATCCCAGTGGTTATGCATTTCTCTTTTTTTTTTTCTTTCCCTTAGCTCCCCTTCCTTTTAACTGTTTCATTTCTTTCAAGTATATTCCGTCTCGCTCTTGTTTTATTCCTTAGCTCTTTTACATCTCAGTGATAGTTGTGGTCCGTCAACAACCGCTCACATTCATCGCGTACAACCCTTGAATCGCGGAATAATGAGTTTAGCGTTGGCGTTCTCTTAACGTGCTGCGTTGCCTCTAATAAACCGGGGGTTCCGAAAAATTAACAAGAACAAGCCAGATTCTCATGCTCACTGCGTGCCCAAAACGCGCAGGCACGGGCCCTTCTAGCGCTTCGGCTCTATAAGATTTCTGTGCGTCCAGACCCATATACACCAGACAACTCGTAGGTCTGTACCCGACAACTGGCTGCCGAACACTAGACCCCCACAAACTGCAACAGTCATCCTACCCAACACCGACCCATTTGTGTTAAATTTCAACCCAGCACCCAACATGACCCTAACACTGACACCAAAGATCTGACACGCAAACATCCAACATTTGACCTCAAAATGACCCCCCACACTAAAATGCCTGACAACTTGGCACCCCAATTTGACTCCTGACACCACTTTACACCTGCACCCAAACCAAACATCTGGACAACCCGACACCCAACACTCAACGCCCAACAGGACACCCAACATCTGACACCCTACACCAACACACATTTGACATCCAACGCCAACATTACACTCACCACACCATAAACCACCCAACACCGGCACCAAATGCGTGACACTTTGCCTGACACCAAACCCCACCACCTTATACCTGACACCCGTCATAACCTTACACCAGAGACCATACCTCTGACACCAGACATAAAGGCCTATCTGACCATGACACTAACATGACACTATATAAACCCCACCTCATTCTCCACCTGACACAACGCTTAACCACCAGCAACCATAAGTAACCAAGAAATATAGCAAGATTAAGACCAAAACTCATGAAACCACCCCTCCAAGAAATGAAACACCCCAAACTATTTCAACCAATCCTTTAGCCTCCCTCAGCCAACAGTCCAAATTAATCAAAATAATTGGCCAAACAATTACTTTGCTAGCTGTTACACGTGCCAATTCACGTTTTACTGGTATTTCGACTGTGTACAATTTAGGAGGAAAGATTCTGCAAAACAAAATTAAGATATGGCAGGGAGTGTATAAATGTGTTGTTGCAGACGGCCTTTCATTTTCCTCCGGCGCGCGGGGGCCTTGAAATTCTAAAGAGCGAGAGATGGGTGAGGGGGAGTGGAATGCAGGTAATGTCTTGGCTGTCCAATCATTCAATATCTCCTTCCCACCCCTCCCATTCCCCCTCCCTCATTCTTCCCACATCTTCATTGCCTCCTTCTCCTCTTCCTTTTCGCGTTAGCGGGAGGTGACATGGGCTCAATCGACCGCTCAGGCCTACCTGTCTGGGGAGGGGCAGCCAGGGGGAGGGGGATATGCCACTGGACCTCAAAACTGAGTGTTAATTTTAACATTTACACCATCATCAAATAAACTTTTAAATTTAAAAAAAAAAAAATTTGGTGTTACAATGTATGCAATGACATGATTGGTGTTAATTGCTACACCAAAGAGGGGTGATAATATTTTTCACATGCGGTGCAAAATGACGTTAATTTAGCACTTGTGGTGGTAATCAACACTAAACTTTGGTGTTAACATTTATATTTGTAACGTCTGACATGTCCTAGACAAAGTTTGATGTTGTTATTGTTTGCTTCGATTGTAATGCACTGAAAAAAACCGGGGTGTTAATAATTTTAAACACAAGTCGGTTCAAGCTTGTCGGTGTAGTTTCTGGTGTTGAAAAAAAAATTTAGTATTAACGCCGCTTCGGTGGTGCTGCACAAGTTTATTATGTGTTTGGTGATTGGCCTTATGAACCGTTAGAGGTAAGCAGTTGCAATCGAGCAAACAACAACAAAAACAAACAGTCTACTTAAATGTCAGATTTTACAAATAAAAATTTAACACCAATGTTTGGTTAAATTAACGGTCCTGTATTGATTCCAGTGGAGGTTATTAAATTAACACCAGTGGTGTCAATTTAGCACCTAAATGTGGTGTAAAATTAACACCAAACAGTGTAATAGCATACATTGGGTGGTGTTAATATAACACTAACATGGTGTTAATTTAACACCAAAATGATGTAAACTAACACCAGTGGGTGCGGCCCCCTATTGATTCCAGAAGGGTGTTAAAATTAACACCCATGGTGTTTTAAAGTTAACACTCCGGTTTCGCAGTGTAGCCTCGTCCACATAACCCCAGTTTTTACTGGAAGTGGTCAAATTTTGGTATCTGAAGAAAGCTATTATTTTTCTCATGTATCCTATGAAATCTTAGGGATAAATAATGTTTGGTTTGGAGGCTATATGAGCTAAAATGTGCCCCAGAAAAATACTAAATCATTTTTATTATATAAAGATATAGCTTTGGGCTTATTCACTTCGGTTGGTAAGCATTCTAAATATGTAAAAACCCGTTTTGACAAAAATGGGGTGTACTTTTCTGTAAATGTCCTTATGTCTCTTTAAATCTTAAGGCCAAGAGTCAGACCATCACTACAATTAGTTGGTGTGCATAAAGCCTGTCTCCAAAAAAATGGTACAATCAAAAACCGTTTTTTTTCAATATTATATCTCAACATAAGGAAGTCGTTTTGTACATCACCTTAAAGAGAAAAGACCAGGCTTTCCAGGATTTTTTTCATCTCATTTGCTTGTTTCAATAGAGAGATAACTCTAGTTTACTGCGGAACACAAAAATCGAGTTTGTGCCACTTTCTGCTTGAGTGAAAACGGTGAGAAAATTAGTTAAAAATAAGTTATTCACATTTGAACAAATATGGAATGCTTTAAGGGATTAACTTCATAAGGAGTAGGAAACTCTAAAAGATACGAAAATAGTTACACAATGGTGGAAGTTATCATCAGTATGTTCTGGCTTTAAGATAAAGTGAATAACATTCGACATACTGTTGAACCATAGAGGTATTATATAGATATTACCTCTATGGTTGAACCATGAGCGCACAGCAACCGGGAGGGAGAGTTTTTATGGTCTTGAAGTATCATGAAAAGCAAATTCCTACCAACACTTTGCTTCCAAATTCAAATTGTTATTGACTTCAACAATTAGTAAACGCACAAAGAGAGTGCAATATTTAAGGAGTTTGGGTCATATATCAACTTTTGGCATCGTTCCAAGCCTCAATATCTTCCGAAATGTCTTCCGCAGCCTGAAGCGTCGATTGCCCGCGCTTAACAAACAAGAGCGCACATCTCGCGTAGCAAGAGTTTTTACGCAAAATAAAAACATTCTTTACGCACGAGCGCGCGAGTAAGGTGGATGCATGGGACCTTTGACATGAACCATCCTGTCCTTTATTGTCCTTTGTTAACACTGGTTTCGTCATTGTGTTTCTCCCTGGAATCCTGGAGGCAGTGAGGAATGGGGAGGGGAATTGGCCCTCCCCCTTAGAACGTTGTCCGCAAAATTGTCTCGAACAGAGACTTGTGGTGTCCCCTTAGTTCAGCCAGTGAAAAGTACCCAAATTACATAATTTAGTGATTATTGTTAGTCCCCCATTTCCGCCACAACATATATAATTGTGGTGCCTTTCAATGTTTTAAAAATAATATAATATTGATTAGTTCTGCTTAATATGTAGATTATGAGAGTCAAGCCCGATCGAGACCTCACTAAGCTTAAACTGCATGCCAAATGCGTTGCAGATGCCTTATTTTTTTATTATTTTGGTAATTCGTACAATAATGTTCCAAATTTGGGTTCGGTATCATTGGTGTTGCGAAAAAGTGCCTGCTTATTTGTGGAGACGGTGGGCCCTTAGAATAGTGTGGTCTTTCCCCTATAGTTATTTATTGAATATTCCTGTTAATTCGAGGGGTCAGTTGAAGAATCAAGATCCTCATTGACATGTCGGTATTTGAAGAAAATCTATCAAAACCCTAATATAGGTCTCAGCCGGGAGTGTGCGCCTCTCCTGCACTGCAGAATATAGGATTTAACAAAAGATGATACAACCACAATATAGAAAAGGAGATCCCGGTCTGCCTATACCAGCCTGTACAAAATCTTTTGTCACCACAATACGCGCTATTGGGGGTATTCGTGTTTTAACCTCGAGAACACGCGAAAAGGAAACGAAGTATTCCTTTGCGTAAGTAACCGTGAAGCATCTTAGCTAACGCACCCGCAGTGGTTTCGTAAGATTTAGACTATGGGGCGTAGACCAAATAACAAGCCATACCAATTCCGTAGTCCCTTCCAAAGGGATAAGACAAACCCGTGTAAAATTATTGATCAATTATTAACCTGACATAGCCGTCTGTTGTCCCCAAATAAAACCCTTGCACATTTTCTTAAAAATGAATAAAATGTCACATCAATTTCTCTTTCATAATATCAGCTTTTATGTGATTTGAATAATCTAGTACATCAACAAAGTTCAACCTATACTTTCAATAAATGTTTTTTATCATAGGGCCTTATTATTTGAAAAGACACTCAATTCCTCAGACGGTAGACCTACAGTGTAAAATTACCCTGAAATTTATTGTCACATAGTAAAAAAGGCTAAGAAATATCGTATTTAAGCGGGTATTAGGCAAACAGCAAAGGGTATTTTATGTTAAATTTTAAGACCTTTATGACTAAATTTAAAACTGTCCGCTCTTTATTCATTTTAAATTTAAATAATGTCAATATCAAATACGGTATAACTATTGTGAATTGCTATACAGAGCGCAGTACAAAAATTCACGGTATTATACAGTCATCCATCCTGTCAACAAATAATGGTAATGCAAATTTTTCAGGTTTTTACCAGGTTGTTGATTTAGATTTTACAACACACTGTAAATTTTAAACGGGGTACACAATATAAAAAAGTTCTACTTAGTGGGCGTCAGTGTTTTGTTTTTAATTTCTATATACATGTCTCAAAACTCTGTAATAACTTAACGAATACTTTAGTGTTTTTAAGATTTAATGCTTTTTTTACAATATACGACGCTTTTACCGTATTTTGTTGGCAGAAATGGCGTCCGTAATACTGAGATGGCGTTCCCGAGGTATCGATCTGGGGGGGGGGGGCAATTCCAGTCGTCCCGCCAGAGGGGGCAAAATTCGTAAAGCGTCCCGGTGATTTGCTCCATTAAAGCAATATTACTTCAATTTTTTTTTGAAGAGCGTCCCCCAATTTTTCAAAAATTTTGAGATTTGCCACGATGTGCATTGGTAACTGGCTAGAAAACTATACCTGTGAATGTTTAAGCTCGAAAATGTCTATGTGTCACAAACGAAGGAATTTTGTACTAGAATAATTATTAGCGGGATCCCCGAAATTCAACGGCTGGCTGGAAACGGCCTTCCAATGTGAATAGCCGGGAAATAGAGCCATATACGTGTCCCTTGCTCTCCATTAGTTGTTTTTTAATAGTTTCAGACATGCCAAGTTAGAGGTTATTTCCCGAGGGGCACTATTTCATCATGGACGGTATGACATAAACGTAGCATTGCAGCTCTGGTGGTCCGTTAAGTCCAATCTAGATCTCCAATTTCTAATTACAAAATCGGCTTATTTTGGTGGATAAATACGCATTTTTGGAGCATTCTCGTTCTCAGGTTAGTTTTTTCCTAGACAAATTACCAACGTAACTGTGCAAAATAGCAAATTTTGAAAATTGGGGGCGACCTTCAAAAAACATGTGCTAATCTTGCTTTAGTCTGAATGAATCTGGTAATGTGAGCGTAGCGCGCAAAATGCCGAATTTTGCCCAATTAGCTGAAATTGGGTCGAAAATATTCGCCGAAAAAGAGGGATGAAAAGCATATTTTGGTCCCTCGTCCCGCTTTTTTTTTCAACAGTGCAATGTTCGCTAAATTCGGTAATTCGGTCCTTTTTATATACTTGAGGACTCAACTGCCGGTGTTTTGTGCTTTAAACACTTTATAAGGATTTGCTGAACCTCTTCGTTTTGTACTGTTCTTCATATCACTTTCCCTAACCAAACGTAATTAGCACTGGCCCGACTCTAGACAAGAAAAGACCGCTGATTATGTAAAAAAACATGGATCTAGACCGACCCAGATTTTAAGCCCGGGTCCGGGCCTTGCACAATCACATCCTTTCTCTATGTGAACTCTATATTCTTGATAAGTACATAACAATAGAACGTTTTTGCCGAATGCAATATCCCTCCATGAAACGGAAGAAAATAATGTTACCGAATGTATGCCAAGTGCAGGTGCGTACCACAGACAAGCGTTTGCAAGTTAACGCTGAAGACGCTGTCAACGCATCCGCTAAACACGAAAGATTCCAAGACGCGTAAAATGCATTTGCGAACATTTCCGAATACCCCCAATAGCGCGACCATGCCGGACAACCAATGGCGGCCGACAGTGGGATTAGACTGAGTCCCTAGTCCTCAGTTCGCGGCGCCCTTATTAACCACAATTTCTTTACGGCTGCTCACTGAGGGACTGAGAAAATATACGACCAAAACCGGGGAGCACTTTCGCCTCAGAGTTTGAGGCAAAAATCATGGCAGTAGGGGACGTTCCTCCTCATGAATACTAATGACGATACATGGGCGCGGCAGGGCGTTTGGCACCAGGGTCATCCTCCTTGGGCATGGCAAAAGCCATTGGGCTGGCATGACTTGGGCATGGGGCGAAAAGTAAAACAAGCAGGATACGAAGGCGTTGTTTTCATGGACTGGATACGCCGCCACCTTGACGTGTCATTTTAGTTAATATTCAGTTGCGTTTGAATTATCCTGCCTGGTCATGGAACACCCGATGTTTAAGCCATGAATGTGGAGAAGAAAACAAAAACATCATTTCCCCTTCTATACTACATGTACTATTATAGTCTGAATATTGATGATCATGATGATAGTCTTAATCTCTGTCAACTTGAAGGTAAAGAGTCAAGATGCGATGTGACTTGTTGCATTCGTCAAATTGGATTCAATTTTAGCCTAGACTAAATACTGGTATGCTGGCCTAAGGCAAAGCCTAGGCTAAGAAGGCTAGACAGTAAAGGACTAGGAGTAGCTGGGGCGAGCTCCTACCTTGGCTTGCTAGTGTACGGGTCACTAGCCTGAGAGTAGGACACCGCACTCACAGCACCAACCCGATCCCGATAAAAAGCAAGGGGAAGCATGACAGTGATTACAACTTGATTTATTAAGCCTAAGGTAGGAAAAACTCTTCTTAATTATCTCGCAGTTGTACCTGTGTGATTCAAAAACACATGAAACCACTGGACACAGATGCAAAACACGCCCCCCCCCCCCCAGTCTGGGATGTGTTTGATCGTGGGTCAGTTCTCCTTTATGAATGTGCATGTATTAGATGTGGCTTAAGTTGTACTAGGGCCGATAAAATTAAAAGGGACTTTCTAGATGATTTCGCCCCCCCCCCCCTGATGTGACACGTCACGTTTTTTTTTTTCTCTGCGCTGTACTATGCAGTATCAGTTTCATTTTATAGAATCGACATAGGTAGCCTAGCTAGCCAAGTAGCACTGTCTTTTGTTACTTGTAGTTGTACATTTTAGCATCTTTAGCAGGCCCTCCATTGAGACTAGAGACCAGGCTAGACAGAACACGTGCCCTTAATGCCTAGCACGTGTATGCCAGTATTCAGCAGGGATCGGGGTATAGCTAAAGTATAGACCCTAGCCTGGGGTAGAACATAGCTTTAGCTATCGAGTCTGTAGGTTGCCCCTATAGGCCGATGTGAGCACCAACTCTAAGCCAATCAGCGAAACTAGTATAGCTTCATTCGCATCAAACATGTATACCACATGTACAACTATATGCATGCATGACTAAGGCATATCACTGCATATGGCAGGCGAATTGGCACGGCCTACGTCACGGAGGATGGCACTGGCCAATTCTCCCAGGTCGGATTTAGGCACTTGAAATCAATATGAGTTTCTCGTCACATTTTTTTCAGCCCATAAATGAGGGAATATTTTCATTATAATATCATTATTTGGTACATGCGTATTTTTACAGTGAAATGAACATAAAGGGATCGACGAAATACGAACCTATTTGGGTCTATTTTTAGACTCAGTTCCGAGGACTTCCAAGACAGGTTTCCTACCAAAATTCCAATATCTCGAGAAAACGGTCATGCTTGAACAGAATTTTTCAAACTAATGATTTTCAATTTTCGGCCGCTACCGCGGCCCAAAAATCTTAACGCGGGCGGTGGACGAGAAACTAATAATGAGGTTAAAGGGCCTTATAGGCTGGTTTATAGGTCCCAAAAACACCTGCAAAATAGGGCCTAGCTGCTGAATAGGTGATAAAACGCAAACACATAATGGCCTCTTGGCCTAGTACTGAATCATAAGTAGTATCACTGCCTAGGCCTTAATAGCATAGGCACTATGCTGATGAAAGATAAGTGGTGTTTTGGTCTTGCTGAAACTTGTTTTGGGCCACATGAACTAGGCTACATACAAAAAAAACAATGTATCTGACCATGCCACGGGTGACCAAGTCACAAGGTTTTTTTTTAGGGAAAGAAAGAGGTTTTGAAACATTATTTTTCCCAATGTAAAATTAGCACATGAGAATTAGGCTTAGATCAAATGCAAGCAGTGTTCAAACATCACTTTTCGGTTCAAGGTACAGCTGGGCCTAGGTCAAGTTTAATAGGCCTATGGACAAACCCTCATTTTGTAGCGCGCATAGGGCTATTAAAAAAATGAAAGGCCTAGATTCATGTTTTGGATCATATTTATTAATATAGCTTTAAATTAGTATTACAGGTTACATGGTTAATGAGGAAAAATAGTAGCTTTTTCTGACACCAAAATGTGATACCTCTGGTAAAAAATCTGAGGTCCATGGACGAAGGTATTTACCCTTTAAAGGGGCATTTTCGTGACCAGACAGCCTATTCCCCGACTCATAAAACAAAAGTTGAGATGTTTTATGTGTGCCTGTGGATCTTATGTGCAAATTAGATGTACTATGACAGAATGAATTGTTTTTTTTCTTGATCAGTAAAAAATGTATAAAATAAACTCTTGAAAACTAAAGAATTAGCTTAAAACAAAGAAATGTGGCTATATAAATGTGAATGTTCACCTATGCGAAGCGGCATCGGGAAGTTGAGAAGCGAACTTGCTCCCAGTTCAATTACAATTGCAAAAATTAAAATGTATGTAACTTGTAGAAGTGGCAAAAAAAAGGACTAGTCTGGACAGTTAAATTCTCAAAAAACATCACTAAAAACATCCATATTTTAGGGCACCGATGTTTGGTTTGGTGTTTGTCAGACCCGTATGGGAGGGGGAGAGGGGACGGTCGACGGATCCCTCCAAAAAAAGTACCACAAAGTGATTTTTTACTACAATTTTTTGAGCCTGTCCTTATTTATTTTGCGTTAAATTAATTTACTAATAAACAAACACAAATTCCACATGCAAAATAGTAAACCAAGAGAAATACTGAGTAAACTCTAGAACTATTCAAACTAATAATTAAATAAATAAACAATAAACTAATAAATATCTGCCTAAATAAACGACCTGTATAAATAACTGCATCAAAAATCTAAATTAAACTGAATATCAATATATAAATAATTATACATTTTTGAAATTTAAGCTTTTAAAACTAAAAAACAATAAATACGTTTAAATAGAAAGTACAATTGAACCACAAGAATACACATGAACACAGAATAAATTTAATTATCAAATAATAAAAACGCCTATCAGACGATCAGAGAACAAGATGGAAGTAACATTTAAATTATGTCTCTAAAAAAAACACACCAAACAAAAAACAAACACAAAAAACGACAAAACAAAATGTAAACTGAGCTTTCACAAAACCAAAACTTTCATCCGCTCAATTGATAGCGTAAACGTTCCGCCTAATTATGCGGCAACGTCTGGTTTAATACGCGAGCGCACAGTCATACGCAGTAAGTGGTGAATTATTCATGAGCCACAGAAGCGTCCCCTATTCAAACGTATTTTTTTCAGTCGTCACCATAAGCCACACTCGAGGGGCCGTGCGTATCATGTGAACGACGGAACGGATCAGTTAGACCGGGATCTCCTTTTCGATATCTGTGGATAACACCGAAACTCGGATTCACGAACTAAAGATAAAAAAAGGTGAAGCGAATGTTATACGCCTAAATCGAAAGAATCGGTACTCGCTGGTCATGCAACCACCATAGCGCAACATCAGAGACACGCGCTCAACACGTTGCGTACTTATCCTGCAGTTTTTGTCGGAGCTGTACGCACTAAGATGTCGCAAAAGGTTCATTTTTTTCAGAAAAATAAGGATTTTCGCATGAATATCTTCAAAAGGGTACTCGGTGACCCCATGATTTTTTGTTGTATCTAGAAGCTGACTGAGCGCGCAACTTATATAAAAAAATCACAAACAAATTTATGGCTAAATTTCTAGCTAAACCAAAATGTCCTCGAAAAATTATTTTCCTATAGACCTTGTAGTTAATTTGGCCGAAAAAGGTGTATTTTGTAATGGTTTTAACTCAAAAGGACATCTGTGATCCCCGATTTTTTTCTTGAATTTTGCGACATATCGATGAAACCGTATTTATGCGAAGTTTGAAGGCAAAATGATTTCTTTGGATTTGGAGGTTTAGTGTGTTGCAATTGGGACATCCTACGGAGGAAGACTTTTGGTAGGGAGAACCATTAACACTATATCTTTGAACGACAAAGGACCCAAAATCGATGATCGATATGTCAATCATTTTCATTGAAAGGGAATTACGAGTCGCGTTCAATGCGGGAAGACAAAGACACCGATAATAGACAATTAAGTATAGCTTGACGTTTCGACAAATACTTCTGCCAATTGTATTTAGTTCATTCTGAGGTTTTACTCAACGACAACAGGAGCTTAGAAGATAACTCTTCCATGGTGGATCGGCTATGTGTACGGAACAATTTCGTCTATGTGAAAGATACGGAGGTTAGAGAGAGGGGATTGTACCTGACATGTGCAGCGCGTAAGCATGGGTGATAAAGGTCCGGGTGACATGGCGGTGCAGGCGAGGTGAAGTCTGAGGGGTATGATCATCCACCACCTGATTTAAAACGTCTATGGATTTCAAGAGTGAGTTGAAGGAGCAGTCAAAACGTCCCGAAAATCATCGCAGTCTGTGCGTCCAAGGTATATGATAATGTTAGGAGCAAGTCCTCGAAGGTGCTCTGGTGACGATGAACGCATGGAGATGATGGCCGAGATTGCCAGAATTTAAGTCGGTCAACATACCCTCTATGGTGCCCGCAGTGAACTTCTACCAAACCCAATCTCAAAAGCGGGGAGGATCTGGACCTTTCTGCGCGGTGGGTTTAAGGGTAGTGTCAACCCTGGTTGCTTTTTTTTTTACACGAAATTCTGATTTTTGCACCATTTTAAACATCAAACTGTGTTCTATAGTACAACAAAGGTATCCACTGCAGGCAAATCTGAGCTGTATTTTTTGCCGATTTAAAAACAGCTACTTGACCATTTAAAGTCACAAAAAACAGATTGGTCTAAAACGGCGGGAATTTAAGCCACATTTTCACGCCTCAGCGCAAGGCGCAACCATCGCGTCGCGCGGTGAATTTTTGCTGCGTAATGAAAGCGTGCGAGTGTTTTTAAAGTACTTTTGCGCGGACGCATCCGGAAAAACAAAAATAATATTGAAAATGTAAAAAGCGCTAATTTAGAAAGATTGAAATTTAAATTTATTCTAATCTTCTGGAGTTAGAGACCCCAATATGTTTATGCAATAGTGAATAAAAGTATGTTGACACTTGCAAACATACTCAATTTTGAGTTCAAAGATAAATCTATTTGAGAAAGAGATCGCTTGAAATGGAGTGAAAAGTCACTTTTACTAAAAAAATGGATTTTCTCAATGTTCAATTTTCGCAAAATTTGGCAAATTTTCAAGACAAGATAACTCCAAAACTACCGAGTAAAGGTAAGGTTTAACTTTCCTTACGATAGCAATGGTCTTCTCCAGGGACGGTTTTCTCAATTTTTCATTTTTCGATTCTAACTAAAGATATTCTCCTATATACTCAAA
>JAMKCH010008068.1:0-30507 GCA_023653785.1 Ophioderma brevispina
TTTACAATTACGGAACAAAAAAAAAAAGTCCTGAAATATTGCTGCCAGAAATTTTTGAAATAATTTCCGTAAATTTACATTTTAGCTATTTTTATGTTTTTTTGTCTTATTTTTATTGTTTTCCTAAAACGATTTTCCGTAATTTACGGAAAATCTGTTTTCTTAAGTTTACGGAAATTTTTAACAGTGGTAACTTCATTACCCGGCCCTGTCGTACTGTAAGGTGTATTTAGTTGGTCAAATATGGAGGTCCCGTGACCTGTTTGTGGGGAACTACTTTTGAAGAGTGGTTTCTAGGGTTTTTTCGAGGGTGCGATCACTTTAAAGAGACACTGGCACATTTGAAAACATAGTGGCGCCCTCAAGAATTTTTTCAAAATCGATATTTTTGCATAGGTTGCAAAGCTTTATATACAAAAGTCCCGCACCCGTGAAGTAAACCCAAATCAGCTTCCGTATGGGTAAACGGAATGAGTTTTTGTAATTCGCGCCGCCGGCGACGCGAATTCAGCAGACGCGAAAATGGCGTTTAACACAAGAACACGCCGCCGTATGGATGTTTCCCACGCTATCACATGTTTGACCGGTCTAATAACCTTTGTGGTTTTAATATCTAGTGAGTACGGGTCCAAAATATTCATGTAATATACACATTGTTAATTAAAGCTTATGGAAACTTAAAAGTTAGCCTTCAAATTCACCTGGATATCTTTTATCCTCATATCAGGTCCCGGATCTGTTTGGGGTATGTTTATTTTTATGTGAAAAATTATCTCTGTTCTCCAATGGCCTGACTATCATTTGAGAGCAAATTGAAGAAATTTCATATTTTGTGAAAATTGTGCCAAGTGGCGCGCTTTAAGCTGCATGGGTCCAACCACACCAAATGGTGGGAAAACTCTCAATAGAGGGCGCTTTTCAAAATGACCTAAAACGAAGCACTACCACCTTGGGGTCAAATATATCCCCATAAAATCACTAATTGGTCCACTGTAGACAATCTAAAAGGATTAAATACACAAAATACAGATCAGTGATTAGTTTTAAAGCAATAATGTCACATTTTGTTAAGATCGCCCCCCAATTTTCAAAAGTTGATATTTTGGCACAGTTACGTTTGTTGGGAAACATACCTGCGAACGAGATGCTAAAAAATGCGTAATTTATCATAAAAATAAGCGATTTTGTAAATAAGATTGGGATCCCAATTGGACCTACGGCAGAGCTGGAAATGCTACGTTTAATGTCCTTCCATGAATGAAATAGTGCCACCTCGAGAAACTAACCTATAACTGAATTTGCCTGAACCAATAAAACACCTAATGGATTGAGCGTAGACACATACTTGGCGCTATTTCCCGGCTATTTCACATTGGAAGGCCGTTTCCAACAGCCGTTGAATTATTATCGGGATCCCGATAATTATTCTAATTACAAAATTCCTTCGTTTGTGAGACACAGACATTTTCGAGCTTAACCATTCACAGGTATGGTTTACTAGCCAGTTACCAATGCAACCGTGTAAAAATCTCAATTTTTTTGAAAAATTGGGGGGGGGCGGTCTTCAAAAATGTGCTAATATTGCTTTAAGTTAAACAAACTTGATTAATTCATAAAAATCACCAATAGAGGGCGCTATTAAAAATATGTGATCAGTGGCTCGAACCAAAGTTAGCGTGAGCCAGTTGACTTGGCAACGATATTATTCTAACATGCTCTACATCAGCGAATTGCCAATGCTTGACTCAATTTCAGCCCAACTTACTCAGAAGAACTACTGACCCAGGCCACATATGGGGTATACACAAATTGGGGTCAAAGATCGTGCAGGCAGGTTAAAGGGGATCTTGTAAAATTGTCAAAATGTTACCAGTGCTAAATGATTGGTCCAATTTTAATCAGACTTTCTCAGAGGAACCAGTCCCAAGCTTTATATGGGTTATACACAAATTGGGGTCAAAGGTCACACTGCCAATTTAAAGGGTCATTGTTTGAAAGTCTATAATTTCTTCTTCTGCTGAAAATCAATTTGCTATCATGAAACCTGCACTGTTAAACGTTATCGTTGGTTTTTGACTTGTTAAACCTGTAAAAAACAGGGATTTGACTGGCAGCTGGGACTCACAACGTGCAGAATGTAAAATAACTGGAGCCGTAAAAATACGAAACCATTGCAAGGAACGTAAAATAACGGCGTAGAATCTCATCTTCAACGTTATCGTTGGTTTTTAACTTGTTCAAACAATATTAAGAATTAAAAACGTTATTACAATCCTCTGACCAAATTTTCACGTTGTATGTATGGCATCACACAAACGTTGTATTTACGTCTTCACGTGCTTGTAAAAAAGTTTATTTCAGGCAAACAATTTTGAGAAAAAGGCAATAAGCAAGGGAAAACGTGAAGAAATAAAAGTTTAAAACAAGTTTATACATTTTGTTTATATGGTAATGTATACATTCTAATGTAACCAATTACTTTATCATCATATAATTAAACTCAATACATGTACCTTACATAGATTCGAACCAGGGCCTTAAGATTACAAGTCCTAAACCTTATCCACTACACTACACGACTTTACAGATATCAGATGCTAAAAATAAATATATATATATTTATGTACTACTTTTTTTTCAAATTAAACTAAATATAATACAAAAAGGAGGAATCGAGTTCTACAAGAGCTTTTAAGACTATTTTTAAAAGGGAAAATAAGATTTTGAATTTTTAAAAGTGACGTTACTTACGACTTATTTAACACATTTTTTTATAGGTAAAACGATTTTCATAGTTCATATTCTACCTAAAACAAGTATGTTTTAAAAGAACTAATATACTGAAAATATAATAACGGTTTGCGTAAAAATACTTGTTCAAAATGGGGTAGTATTACTTTCTAACCACTGTTTATTTACCTTTTTTTCTGCTTCCTAATTGTATTTTATGTTATGTATATCGTCGGGTGTATTCGATAGTTACGGTGTTGAATTTTTATCATTTTTTACGAAATTAAGGTAAAATGGTACTAAATACCAAAATCTTGCAAAATGTCAAGTGGGCGAAAACCGTGCAGTACTTCATTATTGATAATCTTAATTAGAAATTTTGCACTTTTGACGTAGGTTGCATAACATGGACTTTTGGTGTATTACATAGTGACGGAATGTTGAATCCTCTGTCCAAAGAAGTGTATACTTGATTTGCCCACCAAGGCTTTGTAAATACTTTTGTTAGTAAATATTCCTCATATTAAATTTATAACTGACACAGCAAAATATGTAATTAAATTTAATAATTATCGATATTAGTAGAAATTATATGGAATTTTACTAGTTATCAAAGGTTGGTAATGCGGCAATCCACATCAACATCCGTCATTAGGTAATAAACCAAATTGAGCAGATTCGCGATGATCACGTTGGTTTGAACGGAATTCAGAAACTCCGATTGATGTTTTCCATATGAGGGATGCTGAATAACGCTTTTTAGTATAGGGAAAATTCAACATCTGTCACTACATGAACCAATCGCCGTTTTGCGTATTTTTTGGTTTGACGGATTGATGGTTAACTTTTCCAATTTAGTACATCCATTTTAATCAAGGACTATTCAAGAATATTAGCTAAAATAATTTTCAGTTTGTTGAGTTCGTTTCTTAATCGGATTTGGTTTGGTTTGAACGTATGTGGGGATGTGGTACGGACCCTCTAGGATTTGCGATTTTTCAATGCAATTTTCTCAGAAACACAATTCCGTTTTTGTTAACATGTCACTATGAATACCCCTACATATGTATAAAGCGTGAAGATTATTGAATGAGTGTTGGGGTCTAAACTGTAATGTAAAAGGTAAAGTCTGGTAAAATTAGGACATTTTACAGTGTGGTCCCGATGAACCACCAACAATGGTCTAATATGACGATACACAAATTGATGGTGTCCAAGGTATGTGGGCCGGCCATATTCTAACGATTGAAGCCTTTCGGATTTTCTTTTCACAATTGGGTTGCAATTGCCATTGGGTTTTACCGCAGAAGGTGGTCTTGGATAACTTGCCTTGTCCAATTTCTGTCCTCTCAAAAACCCAGCAGTCGTCTAATGGCCACATAATTTCACTTTGTAATGTACAGAGGTGTGGTCTGTATTACTTTGTACACAATTCAAGTCTTAGTCCATCCCATGCTGGACCACGTTGTGATTAGAGAGTAACCATGTGAGTATCGGGTTGTTTTTGTCATAATTTTCTATTTTCTATGTATTTTCACAACCCCAGCTAAATTTCTTATAATTGCTGTCAATTGCTAAAATGATCGGCAAGTAGGCGCATTCCATTGCATAAAACACGATCGTTGACCACCACCCTAGCTTAAACCAGGCTAGGATATCCCTTAAAAGGTATAGTCAGACGTAAAACTTTGCCCAATCTTGTGGGACCCTTCAAGACCTATGCCAGTGTTTTCTTCTGAGCAGGTTCTTGTATTCTACCCCCCCTCGCATTGCTTTTGCTGCAGAAGAAGAACATTTCCAAAATATCCTTTTAACTACCCACATAACCTTTGACCCCAATTTATGAAGGGGCTTGGCAAGATGATTTTGAAAATTAAAAACCATGCCCATTTTCATCATCCAACATGACCTTGACACAATTAGAATCACACAGAAGAATGCCTGATGGGCTTTCATTTAGCAACGGAATTTTGGGTATCTGATGCACCATTTTAGCAATTTCCGCAATTTTTACGCATATTTAATTACTCACTTTTCATACATAATCTGCATATTTTTGTACCCACCTCTACTCAGTCAAGACCTCATCAACCCGCTTTCTTTCCACCAGTTATACCAATCAGAGGCCTTAGTTCTTATGAAACTCCAGATAACTCACTTACAAGCTTTCCTGAAAATTGGAATATTTATGCAAATTCTACATTAATAGCATTTTGGGGTCTAAATCCAATCAGGTTGAGAACACTTGCCCCAACCCCCTGTCTTATCATCATGTACCTTATGGATTATAGCGCCTGCTCACAAGTTTTCCTACAGAAAGAAAGGGATTCCAGAACATAGTTCACAAAGACAACAAAAGTGTATTTTACCAGGGTTTTTTGAAAAATACACCATAATGTTTTTTTCCAAGACAGCCGAGGGCGCCCTCTATTGGTCATTTTGGTCCATTTACCTTTGGTTTTACTAATGTGGACTCAAAATGAGTGTTTTCCTTAAATTTTGAAACTAATTTGGACTTAAATTTGAAGAAAATACATGTTTTACAGTTTTCAAGAGACATTAAACGCAATTTTGGGTATCTTTAAAAAGCGCCTCTATGGGTAGTTCAGACATTTTTGACTGTTACAATGTTTGAAACACTCAATTAGTTCATTTGGCAATCATCTTTCATTCCAAAAATATTATAACCCTCAAAGCCATAAAATATATCTGTTTTTTACCAAACCAACCTTGTAAACAGGTTTTTTTTGGCAATTCTAAGGAAAACGCCCTCTATTGTCAAAATATTTCCACTTTTTTTCTCTATATTTTTTAGACGGATGTTTTTGTACTACAAAGAGGTTCTATAGAGAATAGAGAGGCAAAACGTTACGTAATCTTTAGAAAGTCATCGTCTCTCCCTGTTTTGGCGACCACAAAGACAACATAGAGTACCAACAATAGAAAGCAATGCTGCCTCCGCTTCTTCCACAACCTGGGGTGCCGCTTGCATATACACTAATCGGTAGTGATACAATTAATGTATGTGTTAGAGGGGGCCAGGTGGTAATAATAGTGTACCTGGATCATTGTGCTCAGATAACTCCTTTTCTCCTAATGCATCTCGCTTAGTTGAAAAGAATTGTATTCATTGGGGCTGTTTTATTTAAATCAAGCGACTGATGTGTCATTTCATTCGTTGTTGGCCATGGGTAGGACAAAATTTAACCACCCAATATCACCCAACAGCCAACAACTGATATTTTGGGGGCGGATTGTTTGGGGTAAAACAATTCGAATTGACATTATGTGTGTATACAAGCACCCAAACTAATATTATTCCCGTGCATATTCAAATGCAGCGCCCAGCACGGACACTGGTTTGATGGGTTCACCCCTTGTTCCATACATAACTACGGATTCGACCAAAATAAATGAAAAAAGCGCCCTCTATTGGCCATTTGTAAAGATTTTTTAAATTTGAACTGGTAATATACGAACTTTCTTCACAATTGATCCAGTTTTAAAAAAAAAATATTTGGAAACCAGCTTCCAAAAAGTATTTTATAGCATTTGAATGTTTTTTTTTAGCGTGCCCATTTTGAAAAGCGTCCTCTATTGTCAGGTAATCATGACTTTTTAGAATAATACAAAAGTACTTCAACATCAAATAAACTTGCAACATTTCTTGATATAAAAACCTTTAAACCTGAAACGGAGCTTTCAATACAGCATTTTTGTGACTTTGCAAGGTAATTTTTATTTTGGTTTGAATAGCGCCCTCTATTGGCGACTTTTTATGAATAAATCAAATTGGGTTTAACTTAAACTAATCACTGATCTTGATTTTGTGTATTTAATCCTTTGAGATCTTCTACAGTTGACCATTTATGATTTTATGGTGATATATTTGACCCCATGTAAGTTCATTTTAGGTCATTTTGGCGGCCATTTAAAACGCCCTCTATTGAGAGTGCCCCACCATTTGTGAGGGTTGGGCCCCAGCTTAAAGTATCGGCACCCCTAGAACCACTCTCAAAAGTAGTTCCTCGCAAAATGTTCACAGGACCTCCATATTTTGACCCAACGACTTGCCGAAACGAGGGTTAGCCCAGTAGTCGGAACAGAGGGAATTCTTTGTTGCAGCGTGGCGGTTGTGTTGGATTTATAAGTTCTTTATGTCCAATTGGCTGCACGACACAGGTATGGCACGAAAATAAGTGGTTTAGTTCTGACTCATCTCGTACGACAGGCTAAAATTAGCTTTAACCAACAATTTTAAAGCTCGTTTCATTATTTACAAGGGAGGAGGCTGGAGAAATTGAAACTGTGTATTGGAAAATTGCACAACCCCCAATGTAACGTCATTACCCTTACAAAGACTCTATCTTTGACACCCAGCCCCACACACACAATTAATAGTCCGAAAATTGAGGTTGTGACCTGGAACCAAATTGGCGTATCAAAGGTTTTTTTGCACAATGGCATTTGCTTAAGGTACCTAAAATGATATACTAAAAGTCCGAGGAATCCGAGTTGCAGAAATATGCCTAATTTGCATAAATTCAAAATGGCCGCCAATTTTGATAGATTTTTTATAATATCTTCGAGTTCTAATGACCTCGTAGATAATAATTTCCGGTACTTATACCCATGTTTTTCACGGTCTGTGAACAAATTATGACAGTAATAATATCATAGGATGTTTGGTTCAGCCTTAATTTGCATAAATCCAAAATGGCCCCATTTTGATAGATTTTTGTCCACATTTCGAAATCTGAGTCACAAATGAAGTCCCTAATATTGTGTCTATACACGTCATTTTGAGCTCAATATTGAAATGTGAATTGCATAATGTTGAATGAGAGACACCTTCCTTTAGTTAGCATAAATCAAAATGGACAAGGCAAAGCAAAGCCAAACGGTAATAATTGGTGACAATAATGATATGTCCCCTAAGATTCGGTGGCAATTTAACTTGCCATAATTATGGCACCAAGATTAGTAAAGAATAAACAAAACAACTGAAACAATATATTGTCCATTTCAAATATGATATATACCAGCGTAACCATGAGATCATCTCCACTTCAGGATCATTCCTGCCGTGAGGAATTGGACACAGAGATCCCATTATTTTCAAGGTGATGACCCTATTAAGTATATAAATTTTTCATCTGATAGATGTGCGTTTCACCCCCAACCCCGTCTTGAACAGTTTCGCTCCAATATTTCAACCCATTTTGATGTGAGAGATGAACATTGTGTCTATTAGCAAACTTATCAATAAGTACGGTATAAATTGTTTGTACCTTCGTCTAATCGGTTTTTTGGTAACATGTCTAACCAGCGGGGGGGGGGGGGGTTGTGTCTTCTAAATAATTAATTTCCATACACACCGCCTTTGAACTTGTTTTTTGTGCCATCAATGGACTATCCCATTGATAAAATAGTTTACAAAAATCCCCAGCATCTTGCTTCTATGATGTCATAATACACGGCGCCCTTTGCAAAATTTGGTGAAATCCGTTTTGTGTACAAAGGTGTATGAAAATTTGAATGTTTGTGGGGCTCAAATAACCTAAATGTAACATAACTAATAAAAATGAAGTTTTATACCACATGAAACCTTTGTTTTAAGAGCAATATATGGTGTATCAATTTACATAGTAAGGTATAGGAGGCTTCACCAATCCCTTCAACTTTGGCGGCTTATTCCTTCCCCGGGTAAGGTGGTTGTGTCCGATTTTTTTTCAATAAAATGTGGCTCAAGGATATAAAAAATACCATTTGCGACACAATCACACAGTTTTACACCAGGAGAAAAGTTCGAGGGAGTGCAATATACCCCAATTCCCTCCATAATTTTTAAATATAAATCTTACACTCTGGTATTAATTTTCAAATTTAAAAAGTACAAACTAGTTTTGCGACATAATGTTAAAATCCCTGTGGGGCATATTGTTGAGTTCTTAAGTGTGCCTATTTAGAAGTCCAATGGCCCGATCGCTAATAGCCTCGTACCCAGAAGCCCCGATTGGTATCAGAAAGAAAGCTACTATTTTTCACAATTTACCCTGTGAAATCTTAGAGCCAAAGGATGTTTGATTTGGAAGTTATGAGCGAAAATGTACACCATATTGGTCGACCATTATTAATACAATACAATACAAAGGCATTTGATAGAGTCGCTTCTCAAAACGAGGTCAAAAGAGCTTTTACAAAAATAGAGAGTAATTACTATTTAGGCCTAAAACATATTAATACAAACAGGTATTGTAAAAGATGAAACCATGAGATAAGTACGTAACATAATATAACATTAAAAAAAGAAACAGGCTGCACAGTAAATATCAGTAAGCGGCAAACAAAAAAAAACTAAGCACACGATCAACTCTTAAGAAATAGATGACATTTTAGAGGCTTTCTTAAACGTAACAATGGACTTGGAGTGCGAACAGAGATAGGCAAAGAGTTCCATAGGCTAGGGGCCGCATTGCGGAAAGACCTGTCACCCACTGACTTTTTGTGCGGGAACACCGTGAGGCGCGTCTTGTCATCTGCAGAACGCAATCCTGGCTGCCAGGAAGATACAAAGAGAGGTATTCGGACAATTAAGATGGCATTTCGGAATGCCCTTGTAAGTAGACGCATTAAGCTTAAAGACAATGCGCCTCCACTTATTGGTAGCCAATGGAGCTTTTTAAGGAGTGGTGTGGCTGGTGTCCCTTCAAACAGATCTGAACACCATCCTGGCTGCTCTATTCTGCAAAATCTGAAGTTTACTGATCTCTGGCCGAAATTCCATACAAAAGTGAATTGGCATAGTCAATGCGAGATAACATCAGTGAACGGACGAGATGTGACAACTCTCAAATGTGATGAAGCGGCGGATCCGGTAACAATTGGGAAGGTGGAAGTTAACAGACTTAATGATGACTTTTACAGGTTCCAGTCATAGACATGTCTGATCAGAACACGACACCAAGGTTTCTCATTGCCGAGGACTGGGAAACATCCCACTGTCCCGACGACTGATGGTACTATCTTTGAGGCGACTTGTGTAATAGGATGAAAGAGAATGCGGATGACAAAATTCTGTCTTTGGCATCATTGAACTTTGAGTTTGTACAGTGAATCCACCACTGATTTCATCATTACAAAGAGAGAGTTCTTTTGACGCATGTTTGGCATCACCATCAATCTTGGATCAATGTCAAATAGAGCTGCACACCATCAGCATACATGTGGTAAGCAATATTGTGTTCCGGATGATTGAGCGATACAGCATTTATACATTATGAAAAGAGAGGCCCGACCACTGAACCCTGAGGAAGACCGAACGGAGATGATGCTTGTTTTGAAAGTGCATCCCATGCGCACACGAAAAGACGGTTCTGCAGTAAGACGCATCCACTGTAGGCCAGTACCTTGAACTTTGAAAGTATCACGTAACCTATTCAAAAGAATGGCATGATCAACAGTATCAAAAGCCTGCAGAAAGAATCTGCAGCACAATAGAAACTGCCTTACTGTTGTGAAGTGGCATGAGGATATTGTATTGACACGCAGAAGTTGCGTTTCAGTGCTGTGACGTTATGATAAGTAAATATGTGCGTGAGCTGAAACTTGTCTCATTTAAGTCATGTGGATCGACAAGATGATCCTTTATCTGGGCAAATCACGTATTTTTGACGAGCAGCATAACTTAGACAAGACCACCCTAGAAAGTCACTCGCAGCCGGTCACAGCAGGGGCCTCCACGCAGCGTGTGAGTTGACACGCAATGCCAGAGAGGAGAACCCGAGTGGGCGCAGGCGCTGGCCCCGGACCGGTATCGGAGTACTGGCGGCAGTGCCCCCCGGACCCGTAGCCCCAGCCACCCGGACAAGCTGCGGAATCACCAGGTTTATTTTGAGGCCACCCAGTGGGATAGGGACTTGTTATTGAGACGTGTTAATGGCTCAGCCGGAGTTGCAACATTCTCCTGAAGTAACACCAAATGGAATGGTGTCTGAAGGAACATGATTTTGATGGAGGTGACATAATCACCTTGGTTACCTCTTCAACAGTGACTGGAGTAAACTCATGTATTGGAACGGTCCTCATCAAGTATTGTCCCGCTTGGATCATTCATGCGAGTTTGACCTGGATAAATATCAAGGTCCGTCGGATTTTGTATACCTTGTCATGAAAAACCTGGCAAATGAGCTACTTAGGTCAGTAGCTGAAATTACAGTTAGGAAGTTGTTTAGTTTTGGGATTCAGAAGCTAATTCAAAGTAGCAAACATGGTTTTGTTGTAGCATTTTCTAATTGTCTATGTAATAAACCGCATTAGCATGAGAATGAGTTTACCAGTCACTTCTGATTGTACAGTGTATGCATCCAGAACGACACTATTTCTGTTTTTTACCCATTTTCTCCTAAACGGTACGACCATTCACGTCTAGCATCATCACTATCTTTTAATTTACACAGTCTCTATGGGGCTTACCAAATCAGTTTTAGCTCTCGCATCAAAACGGGATTGAATATCGGCGCGAAAGAAAAGCTTCAGACGGGGGTAAGGAGTGAGGCCAAGATTAAGATGAAAAAAATTCATCTTAATCGGGCCCATCCCCCTTTAACAAAAACATAAAGTTTTAAAGGTCCTTAGCTCTGTACTTATCTCTGTTCCATTTTTTACAACCCCATACGATAGTCTTTTTAACAATGTTGGGGTGTTCTATAACGGTGAGAGAGTTATGGTTTGGGGATAATCACATAGGGGAGAAACATGTGAGATACAGGTCAAACTCAGCAAGCAATCGCATTAAGGGTGTTTAAACAATAGGGTACTCATGAGATTTGCATTTGGCATCCTCTTTCAAACAATATATCATTTAAACAAATCCGTCTGGTGGTTAATATTTTTGGTTGATCCAGTGTTCCTCTACAGCAATAACTGAAAATCAAAAACTTTTGAAATGTTCAACAATGACAAAAAATTCACGTTATATAATTTTGGAAAAATTTGACAGTCTCATTGACAAATTTTAAGTTTGTAAGTAGCAATAATTGTTGCACTAATTGTGGTCTTTGCTAAATGGAAGTTGCTTTTTCGTCAAAATTTTGTTTTTCTGAATCCGTCTATAATGGATAGTTAAGTTGCTATTGACCCAAAATGAAAATTAAATATTCTTAAAAAAAACCATGTATCTATGTGCATTAACCTCAAAATAAATCTTAGTCTAACCTCTCCGGGTCTACCCTCCTACATCATGCTTCATCAACCTGCCAAAAAATTGGGACAAGAGAGCAGTCGACACCCTCGAGTGAATGGATGGAATGGCCTGTTAAATCACCAAAATCAACCTAATAAGACTTTTCTGGTATCAGTTGTTCAAGCAGATAAACGGAACAAATTTGCATGGGACTAACTGCATACTGAAAGAACGTGTCTTACAACAGTGATTGAAACAATATTTGCCGGGATCTATAGACAGTAAACGAAAACTTTCATTTCCGAGCTGTGCAGAACAAGTTCAGTAATTCCACTTTGTGGCAATGAGCATTGAGCTACCAAAGAAAAGCCTATGAACAAAAGGATTTTCTGTCTGAATGTGTCATTTTATGTGTAGATGTCTTAAGTGTTATCTTTGTATTTGAAAAGGATCAAGAAGTTTTGACTCCACAAGTTAAATAGATATTTTTCATCAGTTGGGAGTTCCCTGTTCTTTAAAATAGCAATTAATAACATGTTCTTTGATAACATAAGCATGGACACCAGAAAACAAATTTCAACATAATAATTTCAAGAAAGTCAACCAAATGGCAGCCATATTGGGATTATGCAAATAAGGCCTAAACCACTCATCTCACATTGTTATTGGTGTTCTTATTGAGTTCGTAGACCCAAAAATGGGTAGAGACACCACCATTACATCTCTATGACCCTCGGATCATGAGTTATGGGCAAAAGTCCTTAGAAATGGGGCCATTTGATTTATGCAAATTAGACTATTTCTGCAACCCGGATTTTCTAGGACTTTTAGTAGGTCATGTGGATATTCAAAGAAATGCATGTGACGAAAAACCTTTGATAGCAACTTAGTTCCAGGTTACACAAAAAATTTCATTATCTTTCCTGGCCAATACGAGACATAATCATGATTATTGATGATATTCTATGAACCCGAATGTCAGGTAGTGCTGGTTTACGAATAATAAATTTAACATGACCGCCCCTCCATCAGAAAAAAAAAATACAAACCCCATAAACCCCTATTTGTCAAGTAGAAGATCACATAGGTATATCACTTATGTTTTACTCAACCGGACCCTAATAACCAGAACACTAACCTTAAGTTCCTAACCCAAACCCATACATAAAGCTACATAAATGAGTTTTCGGCCTATAAACTAAATCCATCCGTAAAAACTAACCCCACTGCATATACCAGTTGTAGGCCCTCAAGTACCCTATCCCTAAACTAATCCATAACCCTAACGACCCCCAATCTTAACCCTAAAAACTAACGAACCTAACACTAACCTGTGTTGTAACCCTAATAGCAGGGGCGGGATACAGGATTTGAAAAGCGTCACGTCAAAATACCGGTGGGCTGAAAGGCTGAATGAACTTGTCCAAAATGGGCGGTCTGATTTGCAAACTTTTGCAGAATACCGGGAGGGCGCGCGCCCCCCCTCCCTAGAGATCCGCCTGAATAGCCCTCCTCATCAATAAAGGGGACTGTACAATGGAAGCCAGACGTGACATTGTTTTCGAAGTCGGCAACCTTGCTAACGAAACGGGAATCATCTTAGGGTCTATGTGGGTTGCGTTTTGGCTTTACAAGATCGTCTTCACTTCTACTATTACGTAAGGGCACTTCTCCCTGTTCCTAAATGCCCAAAGCCTTATTTGAATTAGTTAAATTATTGTAGTATGTCCATAAAATCACTAATAAATGCGTGGAATAAAGGTTCTCTACACATTAACAGTCGTTATTTGTCCACCGTGAAGTTGTTGGGAAAATGTGTAATTCTTTATTTTTTTAAAATTTGCGTTGTTATTGTCATGCAGGGGTTTTTTGTATTTCTGTTTGTTGCCTTCGCCGGATGGGTGGTAAGAAAAAGGGTATTAAACTAGGTACAGAGGAAGAGGTAGGTTTCGTCTTGTAGCACAGAAGATCCCCTTTTACATTTTACATCATTATATCCCGGGTCATTATATTTGACTTTCAGTACAAATTATAATAAAATCTTGTCTCTCACATTAACAACTATTGGCATGAGGGTCTCACTTTCGTGCTGCAGTCAAGCCGGCGTAGCCAGCCCGTTGGTTCCGAGGGATGTCCCGGTAAATGTCCCGATCACAGGCAAAACTGCCCTTGTCGAAGGGCAAAAGAGTAAAAAAAGGCTGATTTGGCATGAATACCCATCTTTTCCTTCTCGATTTCCCTTCATTTTTTCTAGTGTCTGTGCACTCTGCCACCTCTGCCACTCCACTGGCTATGCTACTGACTGCAACAAATAATGCAATTACGTGTTATTTCAAATAATAGTGTGGTTTGGTATGTCAATGAAACAGTTCCTGTAGGATTTTTTGTGCTAAAATTGATTTTCATGCTGTTTTTCATTCAATAGGGACCAGACTGTGATGGGGGGTGCAAGTTTTCGGACTGCTGCCCCCCTCTTCAAGAGGGAAAATGTTACTACAGGGAAAAATATAAAATCGAGTCAAGTTGTGTTTTAATGTACATTAACATGTTCGTCTCCTTATAAGGATTAGAAAAAAGTATATATTTGCCTAGGTTCCGACCTTTAGTTAAAGCGCTATAGCCCATTATGGTTCAAGGTCATCCAGGGGTAAAATTTACCCAATGCTCAGATTTTGTTGAAACTGGTGATAAGTTGTTTGTATTGTCTCACAGGATCCAAAATGTATTATTTTACAGTGTGTGACATTTGGTTGGCCAATTACATAGCAAAATGTAGCAAGGGTCTACATGGTTTTTGGGGGTTACCAAAACTTTCCCTGGATATCAAATCACCAAATCAGTTAAAATGCATTTTCTGTTTCAGTATGACACAAGGAATTATTTGACACCACTTTCAACAACATCGGAGCATTTACCCCCAGGGTGACCTTGAACCAACATGGGGCTATACTAAACTAAAGGTTGGAACCTAGGCAATACTTTTGCTAATCCTTATGAGACGACGAATGCGTTAGTGTAAATTAAAACACAATTTGACTCGATTTTAAATGTTTCCCTGTACTAAAATGAAGAAAGGGCATCAGTCCGAAAATTTGCACCCCATCATTTTCTGACAGTTTAGACCCTATAGAAACAAAAACAGCAACATGATCAAAGTTTACCTTTTGCCAGTTTTCAAAAAATACCACTTTACATAAATTCCCAAAATTATAATACAGGCTTCAATGGATAATTGAATATCCAAATATGAACCCTTTCCCCTCAAGAACCACAACGTTTCTTTGCAAGGATGTGTGCTATATTATTTAGCAATATGAGCGGCAATCTGGTTCTGGGGAGGGGGGGGGGGGGGGGGGGTGCATTTTAGTTTTCTGGGGGCCTGAACACTAAATGGAACTGCCCAAAACAACCACATAGTTAACTTCCTCATGATATAAATGTCGCGGTCATGTACCATGCTTTATCATTAAGATGCGAGCCATTGTGTTGTATTCCAGAATCTGCTTAGTGTGAACAAAGATTATCTAAAGGAAGATAGGACACTCCCCCTATTTTGTACGGCAAACGATGTAACGCTTCTGCGTAAGCAAACTACCTACCAGACGCCAGATGGCGCTATTCTCAACGTAGCAAGCAGACCGGGGGCCGGCCGACCGCGGTTTGTCAAATTTTGAACTCGCTGTTCAAAAAAAAAAAAAAAAAAAAAAAAAAAAAAAAAAAAAAAAAAAAAAAAATGCTAAGGCAAATCACAACATATTAACATTTTGTCTTTCCTTTGTCTTTAGAAATTAGAAAAAAATAAAATTTGTTATAAATTCTGTGATTTAGTCCAGCAGCCCCACAAAAATAGCACGTTACTTTTGAACTTCGCGCCATTGCTCCACACAGAAAAAATATGCGATGTCGTCGCTTTTACCTACCAGACACTTGGAGCGCCCTTCCCCATGGAAGTCCACTTCCGTTACACAAAAATAGAGGGAGTGTCCTATCTTCCTCTAGATAATCTTTGGTGTGAAGACGGCGGGAAGACGGTTATATAATCCAACGTTTAGCAGTATAAGCTAATAGGTATTTGGATATTGTTATAAAGGGCTGCCTCATGTAACCTCTTTGTAGGTCTATCTAGGCATCATTTACAAGCGTGTATAGGCGGTGGTCTATACGATCATCCCCCAATGTTGCCCGTGCATGTGTTTTTGACCAACATTACCTCATATTACCTTATAATAAAGACCCCCCAAAACGCAGCATATCTAAATACCCCATAAGATAAAACCATTGGTCTATGCACGAAAACATAAAATGATATCAAGAGTGTTTTTTTCTGCAAATGTTGATACCCTTCTTGCCCCATTGTGATCAATATCGCCAACACAGTGTCCATTTCATGAACATCTGTCACATTTTCAAAGTTGCAGCTGAAGACATTATAAAAAGGTTACAATAAACAATTATACATTGAGGACAGTGACACACACTTCACACATCAATTCCTACACATCACCCTACCCATTGAAATCTTGTAAATGTACAAGTGGAAAGCTATTACTGTTTTCATCGAACGAGATACCAATATCTGAACACTGGAAAATTCAGAGAAAAATACACCTTTTGCAAATATGTATGCCTGCCAGAGACCCACTGCAGCGTGTAGCCCTGGGAGAGGGGTAAAGTTACTACAGCCTGTCTGAAAAAAGTGATACAATCAGAAAAAAATGGTTAAAATATGAAATTTCAAAATAAGTCATTCTTACTTGGCATAATGTTAAATAACAAAGAACAGGCTTTCCAATGGTGTTTGTTTCATCCAGAGAAGATGAGAAAGAAGGAGAAGGCTCGATTTTGAAATCCGATTACCCAGGATTACTCTCATTCACCAGCTCATTGTTTGGGTAGCTTCAAGGGCCGCTCGATTGCACCTTTGAAGTAATCTGTTCTCCGACTCAACTTGGCCAGTCAGGAAAAGTTCAGAACAGGAAGTAATTGACACACTGCATTACTAAAACGTTTATTAATATTCCAGTTAAATTCTATGCTGGTAATGCACTCCACTTGTTCTGAATCCGAGAATATTTATGTTATTCATTGGCGAACTAATTGAGGAAAACAGCGACTTTTTAAACGAAAGAAACCACAACAAAATTAGCCCTTGATTTAATGTTTGAGGTCAATAAAGGAAGTGTTATTTTAGCCTAATTTTAAACATTTTACGGTTAGTCCTGGGAATACGATATGAAGAATGATTAGATAAATGCATTTGGAATACAACTCAACCATACTAGTTTTTGTGTCAGACAGTGTCAAAGAGACAAAATGCTTTGAAAAATCTTGGGGTCAAAGTTGTCGGTAAGTGATGCAGAAGAGCGTTTCGCTGTGCTGTCACGACCAAAGTTCAAATGAATTTGTGTAAATGCCAGTTGACAAACTGGGTAATTGGAATGTTCTGGGATTTAATGACCAGTGCATGTAATGTTCTATAACAGAAGCGCAAGTTTTGATCGAATCAATCGGATTTAAGGTATTAAGAGGAATAGGCGGATGAACAGTTTTATCTTTTTTGAGGTAACAGTTGAACCATCTCTTCTTCTCATCTTCTCTGGTTTCATTTATTGGCTTTTGCAAATCAAGAGATATAATCAAGTTGTGCGATACCCAAAATCGATTCGTGCCACTTTATGCATGGGCCAGAGTTGCTTCGCCAGTTTATGCCATGCTGTCTGAAGCTCACAAAAGATTGTAAACTTGACCAAAGAAAACAAAAACACAGAGTTAAAGTACACAAAGGAAGTAATAGTTTTATCGACACAAGTGAATGGTCAAGATATCAGTTCAATGATAAATATTTTTCATCAATAAAAACAATACAAATATTTAGTGACGTCAGTGGAAATGGATCTTTGAATTTTACAAATTGTATCTGTTAAAAATATGCAAAAGGAATGTCATTTGACCAAAAAAATAAAACTCCAAATCCAAAAATTAAAATATTGCATTTAAAATCTTTGTGCATTACTAATTGTGAAGTCAATGAAAAATTGAAAGGAGCAAGTTATTAGGTGTAGTAGTAATTTGCGTTCTACTGATACTTCAACACCATAAAAACTCTCTTCGCCAGGTTGCTGTACGCTCATGGTTCTCTTCAACAAACAACAGTATGTCGAATGTTATTCACTTTATTTTAAAACCGAACTTACTGATCATAACTTCCACACATATGTAAACTGTTGTTATATTAGCGTTTCTCTTGAAGTTAATCCATTAAAAAATCATATCTGTTCAAATGTGAATAACTTATGTTAAAACTTATTACTTTCACTGTTTTCACTCAACCAGAAAGTGGCACAAAACTCGATTTTTGTGTTCCGCAGTAAAATGGTGTTATCTCGCGATTGAAACGAGTGTAAATGAGATGAAACCAAATTACTGGAAAGCTGGTCTTTTCTTCTATAACGCAAAAACGGATTTCCTTATGTTGAGATATAATATTGAAAAAAACATCGGTTTTTGACTTGTACTATTTTGAAACAGGCTGATGTATGGGGAAACCACGGGGTCAAATGTTTGAATGTCTCTAATCGAATTTATGTAGATCAAATTAGTTCACTTAGGGAACCAGGATTAAAAAGTTCAAATTGGTCACATGCGTGTGGTGCTTTCCTTTCCAAGTATTTGGGAGAAATAGGGTAAAGGTCATTTGTTTATTAATGAACGGTTCAACGTTGCAATACCCAGATTTCCTTGGTAAATTAAAATATCAAAAAAATATTTAATGATGGCTGATTAAAATATGCTTTATTTTGGCATAGGGTTGGTTCCTTAATAGGGAGGGGGTATTAAGTCCTACATGGGACCCCACGTGTCTGCAAATTGGATACCGCGGGTGGACTAGTAACATTATTTAAATAATTGGATTTGTTAGATTGTAAACATTCCAGAAAACTCACCAGAGCCCTAATTGGCCGGTTCGGCGGCCAACTCGGTGCTAGGATCGAAATACTCGCGGTCAATGGACAGGTAGTTACAAATACACATGGTTAGGGGAAATAGGGCACACTGTTTTCCCGAGGTAAATGGCAACATTAGAATAGTGGCTTCACGATAACAAAAAAAAAACAGTCCACAACAACAACAACAAAAAAGCAGAGGAAAAAATACCAAAAATCAAGCTGAAAACTAATTTGACCAGTTGAGGGAAATTTTGACTTTACAGACAAAGCAAAAAGAACAAAAAGAAATTTACATAAAAAAATGGTAGGAATAGGAAATCTATGGTAAATAGCCAAAATATATTACACAGAATGGTTGACCAAGTGTTGGCGGAGAGATATGGTTATATTAAAATAGTTTTAATGGGGGCCATTTTGAAAAAAAGGCTGCCATTTTTCCCTTATCTGCATATTTTCAGGGTTGTCCACCTAAAAGTTGTTAAGGAAGGTCTACTGAAACACAGTTGATACCACAGAACCTTTTACAGCATCCTGTCAGGTTAATACAACTGGCCCCCTGGGTATGAAGGCAGTAGGTATATTTGCAGTGCAGCCCAAATGTACAATGCACACAACCCACAACAGCAGTCATTACAAAGTGAAAAGCCGTTCTGTACATATCCTGAAATGCCCACAGAAATTTTAACTACTCCATAACTACCCGAATGGCTCTTTTCCCCGCCAATTTAACCAGGCAAAAGATATGTTTTTGTGTGTGTGTGTGGGGGGGGGGGGTACATGGTCTGATTGCTAATAGGCTTCATCTGCAGAATCCCGGACTTGGACCAAAATGGTCAAAACTTTGTTTTCATGAAGCTCGCAAGTGTAGCTTTTTTTTATTTTCCCTGTGGAAATCTTGGAATCTAAGGTGTGTGGAAAGTCATATACCATTTAGGTCAACCAATATTAATTTTACCACCACAGTCTTCTACTTTTCTAGTTACAGAATCAGGTTTTTTTTAATAGCTCTCACATCAAAACTGATTAAATATCGGTGTTAAACTTACAGAGTATTTGGGGACATGGTAATTTGATCAAATGAAAACTTAAAATTTGGTCTTTTCTCCCTGTAAATGATCTTTCTGCATACCACTGCCAATGCATTCAAGACCTCTTAATGAAGAAAAGAAATGATGTGCCACACAATATGAGGCAGTGTGTATTACTTGGAATTAATTGTCCAATGCAAACAATACATATAGTATGGATAAACATGCCTAGTAAATAAAAAAAGTGTCCGTGTATTGGATTAGACGTAGTTGGGGGTCACTGATAATCAGCAGTGGTGTGTGAAATTAAAGGTGCAATTTATGATCATAGCCGCTTCATTTTTGGTTTATGGTTGACAGATATCCTTGAGAAAAGCTTTTTTTTTTCGAAATTTCAGTTGATTAGGATGGTGTTTGGTTTGTCATGCGCAAAGTTTGCAATACGCGACCCCCATGGGCCACCTGTGTTTTGTAAATCTTTTGTCCGTCTATGGACAGAAAATACAACATTACAAATTTTCTTCAAGAACAGATAGAATGTGGAATTTGCTCGTAATCTTAGGCAAACAACTATACTTAGAGCCAATGGATGCTCTCTATATACCAGTAGTGGTATATTTCTCGAAATTAGCCAAAATGTAGCTTCCAGAAACTTTTTTTTTTGGGGGGGGGGTTAATATGAAATATTACGGAAATCTTGTGTTCTTAATAAGGTCTTATGTAAGAGTAATTCATAATTTTTGGCAGGTCTTATCTGCATGGACCAGGGTCGACCAGGGCCAGAGCCGAGTGTGCAGGACAGGTAATCCTATAAACGCACCTTGCCCACAAGTGGTGGGTTTATCACTTAAAAATATAAGTCAAAACCCAAATGGGTTTGTTACATTTGTGTAAAAATTAGGACAGGGTCAACAACTGTGCTCCGGAGCCCCCACATTATGTTTATTTATATCACTGGGCAGCTAAATTTGTTTGTTTGTGGTTTATTACATATCCTTGATTTTTACAGAACGAACGACCTTATGCCAGTTAGTGAGCAGGAGATATAGTCCTCGGGCTCACAGTCCGGGAACAATGGTGAACAATAGGGCAACGATTCAGTTGACTCTTCACGCCAACATTAGTTTCCCGCGTTATTCGTGGCGTTTATGGAGCCGACTATGATACTGACGGGGACTCATATGATTACTTCCACACCGGTGTGAAAGCAGATATAGTCCGGCGGGAGCAACATAGTCCGGGGATCCATAGACGATAACGGGATAAGCGTGAAACTAATGTTGTCGTGAAGAGTCAACTGGAATCGATTGCCCTATTGTCAACCATGTTCCTGGACTATGATTACGCCGGACGATAATTACTTCTACACCTGCTCTGATTGCATAGTTGGTGTACTGGTGTAGACCTTAGTCTTATAATCCGTGCATGTTGCGTTCAACCTAAACAACTTCATAAATACCCTGGCAGTAAAAAATGGTCACATGCTGGGTTTATAAATGACCAAACAAAGGTTTTGCCTGAGGAGGCTTGCCTCCTTACATACTGTAAAAAAACAGTATCATTGATATACCAAGTCACACACGCCATATCAAAACCAGGCATAATTGGGCAGAGAGGAAAACAGATATGTTGTTTCGCCTTGCTTTGTTTATCTCAATTGACTGTTCAACTGAATTTTTGAAATTCAAACTTTCCAAAATGTTCAACAACGAGGAAAAAGCCCATAAATAAAGAAGAAGAAAAATAATAAAGAAATTAATCTGATTGGAATCAGAGGCGGACTGGGTAGTCAATCGGCCGTGGGAAAATTAACTTGCCGGCCCAGAACATTATGAAATTTAACTACTATCTCCAGGTAGACATGGGTATTTTTGAGCTGCGAAGCAAGCTCCTACAAAACGCCAAGAAAAGCAGAAACTTTTAGTAGAGAGGCCATTTTGGGTCAAAGTGCTCTAGTTAAGCTTTTAACTCAACCCAAAATTCCAGAGCTGCCCGCCAGGTTAAAATGAATCATAAAGTCTCCTCTCCTCTGTATTTCTGACACGGCTGGCCACTCTTAAAAGTGACGTGGGAAAAGTTAATGATCAATATGCAGAAGTTTGGTTGTGAAAAATACAAAATCAAATGGACTTTATATGAAAGAAAATAATGTAAGCTTTCTTTTAAGATATAATTCATAACCAGATATAATTTGTACAAAAATATTGCAAAAATAAAATCACATTTAAATAGGAGTGTTGTATAATTTTCCAAAAGAAAATTGCCATTTTCTGAGGATTTCTTTTATTTTTACATTTTTTTTTCTGAAATCTTGGCTCATATCTTTAATCTAACCCAAATTGAGAAATGTATAAAATAATATATATTGTATTTTTCTTGATTTTGAAAGAGTGACCTTAAGCTCAGTATTTCAAAATATGTATACCTTTTTATATTTTCCAAATATGATTCAATTAAATGTGTGTGTCAGGATCCCCAAACACTATTCTTGCAAACTTGATTTTGATTATTGTTTTAGAGGCATTAGCAACATAAGACTGGCAAAAGCAGAATATTTTCATGCTCTCAGGAGTTCCTTTTAATCAGAGTGCTGCTGTAACAGTGACACGAACCCTGCCTCTAACGATGATGATGTTGGCTCAGTTATGGAGCAGTGTGTATATGATGAATGTTATGAACGTGCATTCTGAAAGCAGAAAAGATCACAAAATCATGGTAATAGATTTGTATGAATGTCATATTATTTTGCAAATATTAATTTCCAGTTCCTTTTTTTGTAGGAATGCTGATGAGATGGTCAGTGATGGTATTACACTTATTAGCAGGGCTAGCCCTGACACAGTTCCTGCTCACAGTGTGCATGTGGAGTGAATGCTGTGTGAGCATGGTGAGACTGTGAATGACTCGACTGTCATGACTGCTGTACAGGTCAGGACGTGCTGCATAAAATTGAATTATGTCGCTTTGCTTCTGACGCTGTATGATGGTATTTAACTCATGAACTAGGTACACAAGCTAGGGTTAGGACTTAGGATAGCTAAACTCTCAAGTTAAGGTTAACTTGTATTTCAAGGGGGATACACGCCCTCAGGTCAAAATTCCAGTTGATTCCAGTTAAACTGGTTTCATGGAACAGTTGAAACTACAGTTGATCCCAGTTTAATTCCAGTTGAATACAGTTTACAAACGTTGATCCCGTGACGGAAAATGGAACAATTTTCAACTAGGTTTGTAGTGACCAGTTGCACTTAGTTAAGTCCAGTTTAACAAAAAGTTAAACAAACAGTTGAAAACCAGTTAGTTCCGTCCGGAAATGGAACAAACTTTCAAATGGGATCAACTGGAATTTTGACTGGGGATACTGCCATGAGGACTCATAGCCTAGAGGCTAGGTAGCCTAGTCTGCTAGTCATGCTAGTGTTCTGGTACTGGTAGTACTAGTAGTTTGGTAACTTGGCCTCTGGGTATGTTTTGAATGATTGTTGGGTCTCTAGATAAGATAGGCCTGGGCATTAGCCATAGTCCCATGGGCCTAGGCCTAGGCCTAGACATCATGACATGTAGACTAAGAATTTGACCACGTACGTGCAAATCGTGCATCAATCGTGCAACGTTCGTAGTTTAAACTTACATGGACTTATGTTTATGGTAATTACAAGTTAAAAATGGGTACCGACAGAGGACCCTTAAGACTCAATGACTACGTAAGTGTATCGATTCGAAGGCTTGAACAAAAAAGCTAATAAAACTAGGTTGTACGCTAGACTAGTCCTAGTCTAGAGTAGACCAAGTGAGGAGCACTACTTCAAGTTGAACTATTGCTAGGTCCTATCGCGGGCAAACCACATGTCATGTAATTCAATTTTGCGTTAAAACTTAGTCTGTCTAGGCATTGGCACCAGGTACAGTAGTGTGATTTTGGAGTGGACCCATAATCTAGATTCCAATGAATAAAATATTGATCCCATGATCCGATATGCCTACATACTGCTTAGCCTATTGGCATCTGATACGGCACATCCAATGCTATACTGACATGGTTATGTGGTGGGTCATGGCAGTGGTGTGGTTGGTCTAGTTTGACGGGCTCGCACCCTATAATTAGGGACCAAGCAGCAAAAATAGGCTATGTGTCTAGACCTCGCGTTATTTCATAATTGGCCATTTTACTTTGCCTTTTGATAGGGCACAAACACTCAAGTAAAAATGTTCGCTTTTGTTACCCTACTGTGTAATCACAAATAATGGCGGCCACTTTTGTGTGATAGTTGGAAATGGCGAGCACACTTGGTAAAATAAAAATACGAAGTATGATAATAGAACGGGATATTTTATGTACAGGTAATAAAAAAAAAAACATAAAAAAAATAATGTGAGACAGAGCTGGGCGAAATTTGTTAGATACAAAGCCCTACCCAAACGAACAAAGGAAAATATAGTTCAATGCTAAGCCTAGGCCAATGTCTATGTAGGCCACAGCTAGGCCTAATCATAATTTCCGAATGGAAAGTAAAATTGGGTTGAACCTGCAGCTAGGCCACGTAAATAAAAGTATAGACATCAGACTCTATTAGGCCTAGCCTTCTCCCGTACAATTGAATAAAGAACTACTTATTAACGCATGATAAGTTGTGACAATTTACTGAGCTTACACGTTTGGAATTAGAACTTGCCCTAGAAAAATGAATAAATCCTTAAACATGAGAGCGTCAAGATTCTTCAAGTTTTTTTTTTTCATAATATGTCGCATTTCACTCATGTTATTCAATTGAAATCAATTTTAGTCCTCATCATTTTTGTAGTATTGATGGTTTTTATCAGCCCAAGTCGTGTGTAGGCCTAGCCCCTACAGTCCAACGAACTAACGTTAATATCCCTTAAAATTGTGTTACGGACAAACTTGGACAAGGCCATTAAACCACCTATATTAAACTAACAGGTTCATGTATACCTTGTATGTTACGGCGTACGCGATTGGTCAATACTCGTCACGTGACCATGTTAAAACCCCGTTTATGATGGTGCCGTGACGAACGCCGAAAAGTGGTTCAAAAATTCATGCAAGTCAGGCTGATTTATATGTAATGATTTAATTTGTAAGTAATAGTTAGTAAATAAAGTACGGTATACATGACGGGGTTCATTCTGTAGTTGGGTATTGAACGTTGTTTATGCCCAAGAGTGCATACCCAAAATATATGATGAACCCCTATTTAAAACCTACCGAATAACAAAAACAAATTACACTGTAAACCGTGATCCTCAAAAGTTCGAAATTGATTGGACTCAATTTTAACCAGGCAAGGCCTAGGTTCAGATAATATCTGAGGATTCCTTAATATCAGTAAACTATTTCATTATTATTAAAATTTGAACTCTCCGTTTGTCATTTGTGGGGTCACAAAGGTACAGAAATAAAGATTAGTATTAAAAGGTGCTTGTTCCGATTTAAGTGTATCGTTTTTCTTCTTGAAAGCCTGGCACTTACAAACACTCACTTACCAGTATTTTGGGAAACAACTTACGGGTTTTTTTTTTATGGTAGATAGAAGCGATAAATGAATATATTTGCAAGGCCCTATTCACTCCAGTGCTAATCTGGTTAACCAAAACGGCCGGCATCTTATTGATATTCTATGCATTTTGAAATGAGATCCGAAACTTGATTTTGTAAGCCTGTAAGATTGTGTAAATAAAAAGGACCATGGCCCGCCGATCGCGAATAGCCTTACAAAATCAAGTTTTTAGTGCTTTCATCAAAACCAAATTGAACTATCGGGTGATGAAACTTTCACAGATGGGGTATGCGGTCGAGGTCGTTTAAAACCAATGAGTAAAATTTTTATATAATGAAATCAGGCCACACCCTTTAATATTGGTCCACCAAAATAGGCAAAACATCTTTTTTCAAATCAACTATTTTTCAATTAATTTTATTAAGATTCATAGTGCTCTGATAGGCAAATACAACAGACTGCATGAATGAAAGATAATGATTAACATAATTTCTTTAATTGGCTCCCACAATATTTGGACAGGGCCCTATGTGATCAATAATACAGTAGATGTTCCACAGTCTCGGTTCTGTCTTCGGATCAGGGCACAGTAGTTCAGGATCACAACAGTAATAAATTGAGAAACAGGTAAAGTCCCCCAGCCCCCACTGCAAATGGAGGCGTTTTTTTTGGTGACCCTCCTCGCCTAGTATACCCTAAAAACGGGAGAGAAGAAATTGCGAGACCTGGGTTGCAAATCATGGTTGCTAATGAATATTAAGTATAAAATATGTAGGAATATCAAAAAAAGGGTTTCATTCATAGGGTATTTGATCCGACAAAACCCAAATTTTAACCGTTATTCTTACAGGGAACACCTGACTGAAATAATCTGACCTCCAGGGTCACGGTGCATGCTAGTCTTTGACGGTTCCAGTAGCTCGAAAATTTTGGGGATAACTACCCGAATTTCAGGATTGAGTGGGTAGGAGATAGATGACCTTCAAGCAGGTGAATGCTTAGCTTTAAGGTTGGAGATATTCCATTGAGGAGAAAAATGACGTTTTCATCTCGGCCATTGTGTACAGGAACGAATGGACCAGCATTTACAGTGGTGTGACCTTCAAAGACATAAAATCAAACTTTTTATTTATCTGGAGTTGTACTTTTACAACAGTCTCCACTCATCAACACGATGCATCATTAACTATGCAAAACAAATCAAACACTAAAATGCTAAAAAAAAAAATCGGAGATCACGGGCCTTAATGCACCCTCAGTCAAAACCAACTTGTCCATGGATTGAACAACATTCGAAATACCACAACGCCCGCCGGATGGGATTTAGTTGCTCAGAGAGATTGTAGTCTTCATACCAGTCTTTATACCGCGACCCTGAGAGGGTCTACCTGTCTGGATGGATGTCTGCATGGGCGGAAGACAATTCATTAATCCCACTCTACGACTGAACAGAATATATTATAGTCAATCACTGCAACGTCGGCACGGGTGATAGACATGAGTCTTGCTGTACACTTTTTTGACATGTTATGAATATTAATGAGCTCATTTGCACATTTTTCAATTTGTAATTGTTAATATGTTGTGCGCGCTTGATACTTTGAACAAGCTTTGACACACATAGAACGAAAATCAATGATACAATGTTCAATCACTGTCACACAAAATTGCATATCGGTGACGGAATGATGCATGAAATTGTTTGCAACACTCACATTTTTCAGGACTAATTCCATTGCCTTTCGCTTTTAAAATCATAATCCAGGTCGAAAATTTTAATGGAAATCCTATGCTGATGAAAAGAATTCTGCAATACCCTTTTTGCAATTTTTTCGTGTTTAATGTCAAAATGGCTATGAAATTTTATATCCATTGCCATGGTAACAACTCTGCAGATATTTTAAAAAGAACCAAAAATGAAACCCTCTTGAAAACCTTCCAAATCTATAAATGTAAGCGAAGTTTTTTGAAAAACACCATATTGTTTTAAATGGAAAAATTATCACTTCTTTGCATTAACAAACTGAGAAAATCAAAAATATGGCATTTTGGATTATTTGTGCATATTTTATATCTAATTCCAAAAATATAGAAACATGTTCTCTTTTAATCTAAGCATCCATCTCAATACATTGATTATTTTTGAGATGAATGTATTAGTTATTTTTTTCCTTTTATTTTCAATTTGGGGGTGAAATTAGCAAAAACACTAAAAAAATAAAACCACTTGCTGCATTACATTGTGTCACATCACCAATAACACAATTTTATATGGATAATTATTACTGACAGCAAATACGGTTGTCTAAATTTCCTTAAACATAGTTTAATATTTTGACACTTTTGGTAAAAATGAAAAAAAAAATCATGAAAAATACATACTTTACCCAAAATACATCAGAACTATATCACTTTCAAAAATGTCAGCTGGGTAAAATTTAAAAAGTAGAATATACTAAATAATATTACATCACTAAAGCACTGGAATATTTTTTCTATGGTCAAAATCAGTTTGGGTAAAATGACAAAAATCACTAAACATTAACCTTTCCCCCAAATACACCAATATACTTGCTATTTTTGTACTCACAAAATAAAATTTATATGTAACCAGTATCTTATAGCAATAGGAAGAGTGTAACCTATAATTTCAAGTTAGAGTATTTTAATATTTGACATTTTTTGTGAAAAAATTCAAAAGTCACAAAAATACATTATTTTTTTTTTTTTGCAACCCAAATAACTCGGGCCATGTCACTTTTCAGAACTGCCAAGAATCTACGAAATAATATTACATCCTTCAGGAGCCCTGGAAAAAAATTTTCTATGTAAAAATCATTTTTGGGTAAAATTGGCAAAATCACTAAAAATTAACATTTCTCCCCCATAGCATACCAATGCTTCATTATCATTTCTACTCATAAATATCAATTCAGTGCATAAGTTATTTTCACAGCAAATATGAAGCTTGTACCAAATGTACTTTTCTAGTTATAGAATATTTATATTTGACTTTTTGGTGCGTAAAAAATAAAACATGTAAAATGCATATTTTCACCTCAAAAACCACGGCCATGTTCACTTTTCAGAATTGCCAGCCGAGTAAAAATCAAAAAGTACAGTATATCTAGATATAGTTATTATCACCTATAAGCTCTGGAATATTTTGTTCTATGTAAAAATCAGTTTTTGGGTAAAATTGCAAAATTTACTAAAACTTAAACATTTTCCCCCAAGAATCACACCATTACGCTCATTACAATTTTTTTACTCACATATATCAAATCTATATTAATAAGTATTCTTCACAGCAAATATGAAGGTTCACTATATTTACTTTCAAGTTATAGGCTCTTTTAATATTTGACATTTTTGGCTAAAAAAATTAAAAATCATGAAAAATGCATATTTCAACCCAAACTACTCGGGCCACGTCACTTTTTAGAAATGCCTGCCGGGTAAAATTTAAAAAGTAGAATATATTGCATAATATTAACATATTAGAAGTCTCTGGAATTTTGGGTTTGAACGGGCACTCCCAATATCCAAATGGCCTCTCTACTATCTGTTAGTGTGTTTCGTTCGTTCGTCCCGTTCGTTACTGTAACATTAAAATGATGTATCCATTGATGCTAGTTTAACAGCTGTCCCGTATTTATTTCGCAATCGCACGAACACGCTTATTTCGCTGAATTACGCCAAAAAAAAAAAAAATAGCGAGTTGGTGGACTGTTTCGGACCTACCAAGGTGAAAGTTCCTAATTAATATCCGGGGTTATTCACACTGACCTGTATAGAGGTCAGCGGGTACTAAAGAACTGTGCAATATTCTGGGGTGGGATAAAAACAACACACTCGTCAAACCGAATTAATACCGCCATAGTGGGAAATTGAGTCTAGTTGATCTTGGTAACGGTAAACTTTCTGAACAAAACCCATACCTGACGATGTTCTTGGATGTCTTAAGGATCATTTTATAAGCGAGGTTTGCCAGTCGAAATCGACGACAAAGTGTTTTTTCATGTTTGTAATGTTTACGTATATGGCACGAATGCTGGACCCTTCGGAAGCGAAGAAATTTCATCCGATGGACATTTCGCCCACTGCACATCCTCATCGGTGAACATCCTCACAGTATTACTACTGTTCACTCAGTCGGGCTAAGTAAAAATGTTGTTCATTTCATGCGAGTAAAGCAAAGTGAAGACATAGAGTGTTAACTTATGTATTAATTGTTTTGTTTATGGATTGCTTATCCGAACTAGTGCGTGGAGCCGTGTGTGTAGAGTTGTTCATTCAGGAAGAGCCATTGGGCAAAGGAAATTAGAAAGCTACTAAAAACATTATGTCATCCGCTATCGACTGGTATAAACTTGTCTATATTACTAATGCAGTCTGTTGTGGCGCTGTGTGCCCGTGTGAGTATCGTTTATCATGTTTTTGGAGTATAACATTTAAAATAACCATATAATAAAATATTATCCTTTCCATTTCTTAATTTTAGTTCGATTTAGTAATTTATAAACATACCTACCTTGGTTCGATCTTCAATCGCCTCTGTCCCGCGCCCAGATTTTACCGGAATGGTCAACTTTTTGGTATCTGAAGAAAGCCTACTACTTTTCTCATTTACCCTATTAAATCTTAGGGCTATTATGTTTTTTTTGGATGTTAAGAGCGAAATCTGGCGAACATGTGCCCCATTTTTGGTCGACCCATATTTTGAACTCCACAACCTCGCACATGCTACTGGTTCATTCGCAGCTTCGGAGACATTCTCGGTCTTGTTTTTATCGTTCCCTGGAAATGGCCAGCGCACGAGAGAAAAAATGTGCGCTTAGGCTATTCGGACCAGCGACCTCTGTATTACCATCACGGTTCTTCTTGCCACCTGATCTATCAGCCAAGGTTGGTAAAGAAGCGATGATTTCTATTTGTTTTTGAAATTTCCTAGGAAGCGAGGGACCATTTTTGCGGACCTAGCAACTAATACGGAGGTCGCCGGTCGCCTGTCGCCGCAATGCCCCTATGGCCTCCACACTCCCCGCCCGATCCCCGCCACAGTACATTGTGCACAGTTCTTTTTGTTCCTTATCGGGTGC
>JAMKCH010008069.1:0-42188 GCA_023653785.1 Ophioderma brevispina
ATTCCGACTTCAATCCACATGGACACCAACAGACTCGGGCATCCATATCTCGAAGAGTATTTAGAAAATACCAGATCAACTCCTGTCATCTAAGATTACCCACCGACCTATCAAAATATGAATCTCAGAGGAAAAGCAATCTCTCTGAACTTGCAAATTAACCCCTCATCGTATACGAAAATATGACAAGGTAAGGCATTTGCATTCTTGATGCATAACCCCCGCAGCCGCGCGCAAGTGGCTGTATCCTGCGAAAACTAACACGGGGATCCGTCTTGCTCTTTACAGTCCACGGTAAGGGTAATTAGCCGGCTGACTATTTTTTCATTTGTAGACTATGACCCATCTTTTTCAAATTCATGCGGGGACAATTGCATATAATTTAAGAACAATATACAGATGTTGAATCTTCCCACGCCTTTTCTTCTGGGACTCCCCCGCCCCTTTTTGGCCCCCCTGCCCGCTTTGCTCCACCCGTGATCAATCCTTCCTTCCTTTCTTTTTTTCTTCTTAATTTGCTTCGGGGGACCCATTCCGGTAAAAATGACGTACTTACCCCTTGGACAAAAACCACCGATTTATCGTCATCGTACGTCGGGTTTTAATTTAATCCGTATGGAAAATTCCCTTTTTACTTTTTTCTCCCGTACTCCCCGGTTTCTTTGGGAAAAAATAATAGCAACGTTGGACCGAGAGGGTCTGTGCAGACCTGATTTAACTAGTCGATTTATTATATCGGTCGCCCCCGCAGAGCAAACGATATCTGATACTGACACGTGACCTGGTCCTGACACGTGACACCAAACTATTCATCTCGTTACCGTTATAACTACAATACGTCAAAGCAACAAGCATTCTGTATCTCTTTTGTCACAGCGTAATCGATTCAAGATGGAGACTATACAATGTGGTTCTGTACAGGGAGGGTAAGGACACACTGGCTCGATTTGGGCATTGGTGATTTCCAAGCGGTAATTTGTGAAACTGCAACTAAACTGCATTTACTATGGCATCTCGGTCCATGACCTTAAAAAATCATCTCTTAAACCTTTGTTCAAAAGATCTTAGTAAATCATGATAAATTAATAAAAAATATGAAGTATCACATCAATCATGCTTCTGTACCTGTGCATAACTCAAAACTCCATAACGTCCACTGCAAAAAGTAATCTCTATCAAACATAAACAACCTTGAACATACCGTGCATGGCTACAGAGCGTATGCGCTTCTGTAGCCATGCGAACCTACACTCTAATATCAAAACAGCCCTATTATAATATTATACACCCCAAACCATTGCACTCTGGACTAGTTTTATGACTACAATAAGTCGGCCTAAACCACCGCTCACAGTCCCCATTATGAACGCATACCCTTTACTTAACAGAAGAAACCACACATTGGTACACAACACACTTGAAGACATGTACAATCTTATCACATTAATATGACACCTATAACTTTTCTTAGATCCATACAACCATGATGTTCGCTGCAGTGAAATCTACAAAATTACATAATGAACCAACAGGAAATAACAACTTTGAAGCAATCTAACCGATTGTGAGTGGAACTAACTCAGCTACAACCAAATTTCCAAATTTTTAGATTTCTTCCTCTCACCAATTGCAGCTACCATCTACGTATATCAAAGATACAACAGATAATGATCCTCAAACTCCAAAATATAAAATGCCACCCAGAAGCATTACTTGCAGCCATAGACATCAAAGCCATGTACACAAGCATAGATCATAACGAAGCTCTTAAACATGTCTCTGAATCCTGTGAAAAAACAATCAAACTACGATTATAAACAAACCGCCAACAGAATATATAATAAAATTCTTGTCCTCTAGTACTCAGCAGAAACACTTCCGCTTTTCTGGAACTCATTACAAACAAACCTAGGCCTAGCCATGGAAGTTCATGCTCCCCATCGGTGGCAATATCACTATCCATCACTGGAAAACACTTTTTGGAACGAACACATCAACATCATAGCATTCTATAGATTCCTAGAAACATCAAATCCTTAATCATCTAACACTAGAAAACCTAGAAAAATATAATCCAAACCCTAAATCAGCTACACCAAACCTCAAATTCACTGCAAGAAATATCAAATAGGGGAATCAATTTCCTGATCTGCATATCTACAAAGGAAACTTTAATGAGACGGGCAATGCGTGACCAAAGATCTACACAAATCCCATGTGATACATTCGCAATATATTGACCTAACTCGGTTCTCCCACCATCCACATTCATGGGTTTATTAAAAGGCGAATTCCTTCCTGAGATACATTCGTAATTGCAGTGATCAAGAAGAATATGAGTCACAATGCCATCTCTTCAATCTAACTCATCAATCGTGGCTAAAACTCAACCCTCTAGACACACATCAAAAACTCAGTCTCATTCAGAAATAGACAAAACATCCTCAACACCACAGTTAACAAACATACACCCAAAAGGAACCTCCTTTGGTATTTTCAACACTTCCCACCTAACACCTCAAACCATCAACTCTGCACTTTTAAAAAACTGGAACATCATATCAGAAAACCCACAACTGACCACATTTTCCCCAAACCTCCTTTAATTGCATTCAGAAGATCAAATAATATTCAAAAAACAAATTAGCCAGAGCCAAACTACCACCTGATCCGAATGGTACATGTATGTGATCTTATCACTGAATAAAACACAATATCACACATCACTGACACGTTTTAACCTAAGGAGTTGGTATCGGCAGTAGAGCCTCCCGTCTGATGATCCCAATAATAATGGGTTAAACTCGATTAACGGCACACGAAGGAATAGGTTAGATATCACTTTATCTCCTCTAACTCCCTCGTTAAACACTTGCAGCTCCACACATTAACAACACAATAGAATTCTTTAAAACCGAACTTTCATGATATTCCTATCATTCTCAACCTATACACCCGAATTATATCAAACCCTCCATCAACTCAATAACCAACACAAAATGTAAAATCACTTATTGTCTGATATTTTTTCAATAGTGCTCAAATTAAACAATATCTCACAAAATCAAATTTTATCAAATCTTTATCCATACTAACAACCAACAACAACCAATTTTCAAAATTTTCACTCCCTCTTCTCTTTTAAATATTGCACTTCATATAACCCGCTTAGTGGTTTCATCAACCACGTCCGAGAACATCGCCTCACACGGACGAACAGAGTTTTATTCCAATTTTCCGGGCATTCCTAGAAGAAGTCTGGTTTAAAAATCATCATGACATCACAATGGTACGCCTACTCACCCCACTAACCTAGTTTTTCAATTGGAGGAATTGCTTGTCATTGGGATCCCTAATTACATACAGGACATTAAAGATAAACATTGGTCTCGCCTTTTTTCTCTTTACCCGATCCAAAATTTTAGCGTGCTAACATACTTAAACACTTTCGGCATACTTCCCTTCTTCATATTAAAGCCATACCTTTTTTCAGATGGCGACACCCGAACAGACGACGTTATAAAACACGTTCCAGAGGCAAGCACCACATAGATACTAATTAAAGGTGTTGTCTATATCACCCTAAACCAAAGGTCCTTTTAAGGACCGCCCCATTTTCCAAAAAGAGAGAGATTCTTGTATCACACGTTGTAATCAACACATAAGAATTCTATTACCACCTATATTCATAGTTTAGTCATTTACAAAAATCGTCATCATTTTTTCAGCATGATAGCGATAATAGTAATCCTAACCTATCCTCACATTAAAAAACACATTTTGGTTTTGGTTTAGGCCTATATTACTATTATATAGGCCTACTATACCCATTATATACAATTCTTTACACTCCCATGTAACAATGTTTTAACAGAACTTTAGTTTGGGCCTATCTATCTTTATCAACGTGAGAGATATAAAAGACGAATTAGTACCTATTCACTTGCTACTTTCACTCGTCATAAAAGAGAGCACAGAATAAACACATTTAAGCGTCTCTAGATAATCGTGAATACAATCCGCCCCCATAAATGATTGTAATAGTAAATGTTTTACATATTACTAATAAACTCTTACCTAATAATACGATGTTATTGACGAAGACTAGTTGTCATAATAAATCTTATGAAGACTAGATAAAATGATTGCAAATATTAAATGGTTATTAAATATGAACTAACATGAAGACTATATAAAATGATTGTAATATTAAATGTTATTAAATATTAACTAATCAAGTAAGATTGTTATAGATTAAATTATTATTAAATGAGACTAGTTCATAACAAATCTTATGAGACTAGTACAATGATGTAATATTAAATGTTCTCAAATATGACTAATATGAAGACTAGATCAAATGATTTAATCTTACAAGTTATTAAATATACCAAAAACTCTTACCTAATAAGACGATGTTAGTACACGAAGACCTGGTGTCATAATAATCTTTCAGTGAAAGTGATAAATGATTGTAATATTAAATGTTTATGAAATATAAACGAATAAACGCTTACCTAATAATACGATAATATTAAACGAAGACTAATTGCCATAATAAAAAATCTTATTGAAAACTAGATTTAAAATTGGATTTGTATCGTAATGTTATTAAAATTGAACCATCCATAAACTAATTAAATTGATTGTTATATTAATGTTATTACATATTAACGAATAAAACTCTTACCAATCATACGATTTATTAACTAAGACTAGTTGTTCATAATAAATCCTATGAAGACCTAGATAAAATGAGTGTAATAGTAAATATATTAATATGACTAATATTAGAGTAATAAAATGGTTGTAATATTAAATATTTTTAAATGTTTAACTGGTTGAATAGAATTACTCATATGAAGACTATAAACAATGATTGTAATATTAATGTTATTAAAATATTAACTAAATAAGTTAAGATTGTTATATTCAATATTATTAAATGAGACTAGATGTCATAACAAAACTCTTATGAAAACTAGATCAATATTGTAATATTAAATAACTAATACTCGATGTTATAAACGGGAAGACTAGTTGTCAATCACAATCTAATGAAATCTTATATAAAATGATGTAATATTAATGTTTATTAAATAAAGAACTAGTTGTCATAATAAATCTTATGAAGACTAGATAAAATGATTGTCATATTTAATGTTTTAAGTTATTATTAACTATAAACACGTACCTATAACGATCAGCACTAAACACTGTTTTAAAAAAAAAAGCTCATACCTCAGCCACTAAAGCGTAAGTTTAAATATAACATGACGTTCATAAGACGATCCGATTAAAATTAGTGACCCTCTCCAAATAAGAAGACTATATAAAACTACCTTATATCATAAGTCATATCCGGCCATTATAGCTCATCTATCTCATAAAGACTAGATATACTACCGTCTATCGTCTACAACCGTCTACGCTCACCCACCAAACAACCATAAAAAAACCCAAAAAAACACGAGAACATTAATGCCGTACCTATATCGTATTCAATTGAGGCGGCATTTGCTGTGTTAATTGCTGTGTTACTAACACGCATCTTATTATGGAGTACCGATCGTATTCATTGAGGGCGACATTTGCTGTTTTTATAATTGCGTGTTAACTATAAACACAGCCTATCCCACGCCCTAAATGTATTTCGTTGAGGCGCATTTGCTGTGGTTAATTGCTGTGTTACTAAAACACAGCATAGTTCCCACCCCTAAATCGTTGCTTAGATGGGATATACAGCACGCTTTAGGGGCACTTAAATTGCCTGTGTTTGAGAAACATAACAGCAAGTTTTGTGGTAAAAACAATATTATTCTGCGTTCTTTTTAAATCTGAATTTAAATAGTGAAAAACTCTTGAAACACAATATAATATAATACATTAGAATTGAAATATTATAGTGCTGTGTTTGTCATAACATAGCACAGACACGCAATACAATAATACATAAGAATTGAGATAATATAGTGCTGTGTTTGTCAAACATAAGCCAAACAATAAAATACAATTGAATTGAAATAGTAAAATTATATAAAAAAAGAAAAATTAAAAAAAAAAAAAAAAAAAAAAAAAAAAAATATAGTGCTGTGTTTGTCAACATAGACAAACACAGCAGTAACTAAAATACATAATAATTTAAAATAATATGAGTGCTGTGTTTGTCAAAACCGCAGAGAACACAGCAAAACAATAGGAGATCTTCTGACGACGTTTACACATTAGAAAGAAGGATGGAATTCATACATAATGCACAAGCAAAAAGATAACAACAGTTCCGACTTCAATCCATGGACAGACCAACAGACCTCGGGCATCCATATCTCGAAGAGTATTTAGAAAATACCAGATCAGAACACTCGGTCATCTAAGATACCACCGACCTATTCAAAATATGAATTCATAGAATGCAATCTCTCACTCACAGAACTGGCAAATAACCCCTCTATCGTCATACGAAATATAACACAAAGGTGAGGCAATTTGCATTCCTTGATGTTATGACTACAATACAATTAGGCCTAAAGTCAACCCTCAACATCACCCTATGAATCAACCCTTTGACTTAACAGAAGAAACCACGACATTTGTTACACAACACACTTGAAGACGTACAATCTAATAAATTACTTATGACACCTATAACTTCTTAGATCCATACAACATGATGTTCGCTGCAGTGAAATCTATTTCCTCTCCAAATTACATAAGAACCAACAGTAAATAACAATTTTGAAGGCACGACCGATTGTGAGGGGAACAACCTCAGCTCACGCACAATTTCCAAATTTTTAATTCTTTCCTCTCAACCAATTGCAGGCCTCACAATCTCCTAATCAAAGATACAACATATATTATACTCAAACTCCAAAATATAAAATGCCACCCAGAAGCATTACTTGCAGCCACAGACATCAAAGCCATGTACACAAGCATAGATCATAACGAAGCTCTTAAACATGTCTCTGAATCCTGTGAAATACATCATCAACTACGATATAAAACAAACCGCCACCAGAATAATAATAAAACTTCTGTCTCTAGTACACAGCAGAAACACTTTCCGCTTTTCGGAACCATACAAACACAAACATAGGCCTAGCCATGGGAAGTTCATGCTCCCCCATCGGTAGCAAATATCACTATCCTCCACTGAAAAAACATTTTTGGAACACTCAAACATCATAGCATTCTTCTATAGATTCCTAGATGACATCATCCTTATATCATCTACACTAGAGAAACCTAGAAAAAGATATCCAAACCCTAAATCAGCTACAAAACAACCCAAACCTCAAATTCACTGCGAAATATCAAATAAGGAATCAATTTCCTGGATCTCTATCATACAAAGTAAAAACTTAATGAGACGGCATGCTGACACAAAAGATCTACACAAATCATGTGAATACATTCCAATATATTGAACTAACTCGGTTCATCCACCAGCCACGACTCTTGGGTTTTTATTAAGGCGATTCCTGTAGATAACATTCGTAATTGCAGTGACAAGACGAATATGAGTCACAATGCCATCGTCTTCAAATTTAGACTCATCAATCGTGGGCTACAACTCAAAACTCAACCCTCATAGACAACATCAAAAACTCAGTTCTCATTCAAGATAGACAAAAATCCTCAACCCCACAAGTAACACCATACAACACAAACGGGAAAACCTCCTTTGGTATTTTCCAACACTTCCCAACTAACACCCATCAACCATCAAATCTGTCTGCACTTTTAAAACCTGGAACATCATTCAGAAAACCCACAACTGAACCAACGTTTCCCCAAACCTCCTTTAATTGCGCATTCATGAGATCAATAATTCCAACACATTATCAGAGCCAAACTACCCTAGACCGAAGTGTAAATCTCATGGTGATCTTATCAATGATAAAACACAATTCAAAACCACAATCCTGACACGTTTTACATGGAGTTTTGTATAGGCATATCGCCTTCCGTCCTGATGATCCCAAATAATGGTGAAACTCTGGGTAACGGCACCAAGAGTATAGGTAGAAATAATCAATTTTCTTCCTAAACTCCTCATTAACCTGCAACATGCGACTCCACACAGTAACAACACAAAGAATTTCTTAAAACCGAACTTTCATGATATTCTCTCTCACCATCCTCAACTATACCCAAATGAATATCAACCCTCCAGCAACTAATAAACAAACCAAAAATGTTAAAATAACTTAATTGTGATGATATTTTTCAATAGTTCTCAAAAGTAAACATAGATCTGACAAAATCAAATTTAATCAATCTTTTCCCTCGAAGCAAACCACAACCAAACAATTTCACTCCCTCTTCTCTTATTAACATTGCACTTCCTTATAACCCGCTTAGTGGTTTCAACCACGTCCGAGAACAGCGCCTCACACGGACGAACAGGTTTATATATTATTCCAATTTTTTTCCCGGCATTTCAACTGAGGATCTGTTTAAAAAAATCATCATGACATCACAATGGTACGCCTACTCACACCCACAACCTAGTTTTTCCAATTGGAGGAATGCTTGTCACTGGGATCCCTAATTTACATACAGGAAGTATATAAAACAGTGGGTCGCGCCTTTTTTTCTTTACCCTGAATACCAAATTTTAGTCGTGCTAACATACTAAACACTTTCGGCATACTTCCCAACTTCATATTACACCATACCCTATTTTGCAGATGGCCGACAAGGTTATTTAAAACCGTTCCAGAGCAGAGCACCACATAATCAATTAAGAAGGTAGCTCTATCAACACTAAACCAAATGTCCTTACTTAAGGACCGCCCTTTTCAAAAAAGAGATGAGATTCTTGTCATCACACTTTGTAAGTAAACACATAAATTCCTATTACCCATATATTCATATTTTTAGTCCATTTTAACACACATCGGTCCATCATTTTTTTCCGCATATATGCCGATAGATGAGTAATCCTAACCTTTCCTCACACTTAAAAAACCCAAATTTTTTTTGTGAACTATATTACTATTATCTAGGCCTACACATTATATACAATCTTCACATCCATTTAACATAACTTAGTTTGGGCCTATATGATCATCTATCAAACGTGAGAGATATAAAATACGAATATAGTACTAATTCACTTGCTAATTTCCTCGTCATATAAAGAGAGCACAATAACCACAATTTAGCGTCCTCTAGATAATTTTTCGTGAATACAATCCCGCCCCCCATAATGATTGAAATATAATGTTATTAATATGCCTAATAACTCTTACCTAATAATACTATGTTATTAAACTGAAGACTAGTTGTCCATAATAAATCTTATAAGACGAAAATAAAATGATGCAAGATTGAATTAGTAAAATGAACTAACATGAGCTACATAAAATGATGTCATTATTACAGGTTCTTACCATAGTACCCTTAAAAAGTAAGATTGTTATCTTACATATTATTAAATAAGACCCCTTAAGATGTCATAACAACCTCTTATGCCGCGTCGCTCAACCTGATTGTCTTTACTGTCTCACCCTCTGCAGTACTCGACGACTCGCTCAACTGCTTGTATAGTAAAAGTTATTAAATTAACCAATTAAACTCTAGCTAATAATACGTTTCTTAAACGAAGACTCTTGTCAAATAATCTTATGAATCCGAGATAACATGATTGTAATATTAAATGTTAGTAAATATTAACGAATCAACTCTTACCTAATAATACGATTAATATTAACGAAGCACTAATTAGCCATAATAAATCTTATGAAAACTAGCTCACTTGATTGTCATCTTACCTTGTTATTACATATTACCTCCCACTGAGCCTAGATCAAATGATTGTATATTAACGTTATTAACTATTAACGAATACCCTCTTACCTTATAATACGATGTTATTAAACGAAAACAAGAGTGTCATAATAAATCTTTATGAAGACTAATAAAGGATTAATATCCCCTCTTCTTCCCTCTCCCTCCCTCGCCGGTTCCTCCCGGTTTTTCCACTCTTCCCTCTTTTTCCCCCTGTTCCCTGGTCCCCTTCTGCCTCCTCCTCCCCCTCGCCCCTGCCTTTTCCTCCTTCCCTGTTCTTCCCTCTTCCCTCCTCCCGGCCGCTTGTTTCTCTTCCCTCGTTCGTCACTGCCGCCTTCGCTGTCCCTCCCCCCCTCTTCTTCGCCTCGCTCCCCTGCTTGTCCTCTTCCTTCCTCCTCCTCCGCGTTATTCCCCGCCGCCTCGTGTCCTCCCCACCTCCCCTGCCCCTCTTCAATTCCCCGCTTGTCCTCTTCCCTCGTTTTAAAATATGAACTAATATGAAGACTAGATCAAATGATTGCAGAGTAATGTTATTAAATATTAACTAATAAACTCTTACCTGATAAAAACGATGTTATTAAAACGAACTAGTTTGTCCTAATAAATCTCTGAAGACTAATAAATATTGTAATATTCAAATATTATTAAATTACAAAAAAAATGAATCTAATAGAAGATAGATACATGGGTCGTATATAAAATACTTTTAATGTTAACTGTAAAATTATGAATGACTAGTTGTCATAACAAATTCATGTAATCCTTATTACAAAATGGGTTGTAATATTAAATGTTATTAAATATAACTAATATGAAGACTAGATAAAATTATTTAATAGAAATTTATTTAAACTATTAACTAATAAAATAAGATTGTTATACTTAAATGTTATTAATAATACTAGTTACTGTCATAATAACGATCTTATGATACTAGATAAAATGATTGTAATATTTAATGTTATTAAGGGAAGATTAAAAACAAAAAAACAACCTAAAACAAACAAAAACCAAATACAAAAAGAATTATTTATAAAAAAAAAAAAAACGCTCATACGCTCAGCTCAGGTCCCACTACAAGCGTAGTATTATACTATACATGACGTCATGAGACGATCCATTTTTAAAATTAGTGACCGCTCAAACTATGAAGACTATATATAAAACTACCGTGACGATCATAATTCATATCGGCCATTATTAGCCTCATCTATCTCATAAAGACTAGATATACTACCGTCTATCGTCTACTACCGTCTACGCTCAGCCACGTAAACAACAATAAAAAAAACCAAAACACGAGAACATTATGCAGTACCTATCGTATTCATTGAGGGCGGCATTTGCTGTGTTTAATTGCTGTGTTACTAAACACAGCATATTATTATGGAGTACCGATCGTATTCATTGAGGGCGACATTTGCTGTGTTTATAATTGCTGTGTTACTAAACACAGCATAATCCCACCCCTAATAGTACAGCTTTTAAGGTCAATATAAGATAAGAATTGTGCACTTTGTGGTAAAGCATGAAAACTTCTACAGATGTAAAGTGAAATATGTACAACAATTTTAAGATATGGTACATATTGTACCTCCTCCAATATGGCCGACAGAGGTCAATGAACTTTTACACCATTTTCACTCATTTTTGACAAGAATCGCAATGTATTAACTACATTATTTTGGTCAGTCATCAAGAAAGAGCTTGTAATTTCTGTTAGAGGGTATATTATGAACACTTGAAGGTTTCACAGCATTGAAAATGGCATATCCATAAATAATTCCAAGATGGCAGCCAAAATGGCGGCCAAAATTACAATTTTCAATGGAATTCAAATCAGCAATTAAAGAAACATGTATTTATTAATGAGTTGACCTAAAGTCATGAAACCTCATGTTATTTAATTATTATTTACACACACACACACACACAGAGAAAGCAAAGAAATGAGAGACAGAGAAAAAAGGGGGTAGAGAGGTGATATGGGAGGAGAGAGAAATTTGGTAGCCGTGTACTCTGATTTTGGTGCACTGATAATTAGTCCAAGGTCTGTTGCAGCATCAGCATAGAAGACCAAAGTAAGGCAATATCATCAGGCAATATCATCAATTTTAGATATAGGTTTGTGATAATTCCATGGTCGTAGATAGAAACTTTCCCCAGAAGGTAGTCCACTAAGATGATGAAAGGAAATGAGCCAAAAACATCACCGTGTAGTACATCTGTTGTTTTATCGAATTAACTAGAAATGGAATACCAGCAAATAGTTATAACTGAACTGCTCGAGTTGGTATACAGCATTTGGATAGCATTGACCATGATCTCTAAAATGCTATAATGACACACGATTGAGAACACGAGATACCTATTGATGGAGCCAAAGGCTTTCTTAAGTGAACAAAGGTGACAATCAACATGATCTAGGGGAGTTGATATTCTTTAAAACCCTCCATGATTCTCCTCAGGATGTGGATCTGCTGCGTAGAGCTACAGCCTGGCAGAAAACCTTCCTGGTTGTTACGTGGCCGAATTCGGTTCAAAAGCATTCTGTTGTAAACCTTGGCAGCTATGGATATAAGAGATCAGCTTCCCCTGTAGCTTGTCATTAGAAACAGGTCACTCTTCTTTTGGAAGAGGAATAATAACGTCCGTGATCCATTGAGGTGGAGTCCTACATGTCTAGAATCATCCCATGTATTTCACCCATGCCAAGAAGTAGCTAGATATTCACAAGTAATGTGAATTATAATAAACTATGACTCACTGCTAAACTATTACTCACTCATGGCTATAGTAATGAGTCCAATACCTCTAAACAATCAGAAACCGATTGGGAGATGTGCGTGATTTGTGAAGAGGACACAGGCCAGCCATTGCGATTCCCTGACAAGTCAAAGAGGGATTCAGCTGAATGTATTTGCAGATATTCTTTTCCAATTTCAGGAGATCAATGTCATATAAATGTAAACTATCTGTACAGAATAGATTGAAGCCACCATGATAGCTCACATCGGTGTTCTCTCGATGTACAGTTTGTCACATGAACCACAAGGAATAGAGTAGATGGTCTTTATGGTGTACTATCCTAGATGAAGCTATCCTAGCAAATGACAAACATCACCAGAACTGAATTATTTAGCGTAGACAGGCCCAACTCATCTAACCCGTGGGTGATATTAAATAATTCATCATTACACAGAGGGCCCTATATAAATGGGCAAAAGGTGTGTAGAATAACTGTAACGTTAGGACTTAGATCATTGGTGCTTCGCTAGGTGAAGCCATGGACAAACTTTGAGGGGTAATTGTTCAGCTTCAAAGCTTGTTATACATTAACTTTTTCACATTCCTTATCCACGGTGTTCATTGTCAGCGTTTTGAAACATTGATTGACGCACGAACCGTTTGGCTGACTCTGGATGATGAGAGCCAAAATTAAGGTATTGGTCTGAGTGGGTCTTAATTGCGATAGATAGTAGTGTCATATGTGAGGTCAGGCTTTCTCTTATCCCAAACATAAAGCACAGCGATCTGTCCTTTATCCTCTTCCTCACGTGATGACATCATTGCGAAGACTGTTAATGTGGTCAAAGAAAGATGTTAAATGGTCCCAATCTATATACGGAAGGTGACGTACACATGTTTCCATATGCGCGGTGGATAATGTGCAGTCGAAGTTATAAGGGCTTTATCCTGCTCACACTGACAGGACTCCATTTACAGGTTAGTCACTGGTGGAGGAACGGGAGAACCCATTGTTAGCCCATCACTTTGGGAGTATATATGTCACCTTAAAACCTGAAGTAAGCTTGTTGGACAAACAAAACTCCAACATCCCTTTCACATCAGCGATATGGAGAGATCGGTGTCGCTATCAATCAGTGTCGCGACTCCATAGTAATATCAATGGTCTCCCCCAAGGGACAGATGTGAATAAGGATTCTATATCAAAGGATACCGCATCTTCGAGTCTTTGAGGGTCAAAGTAGATATGAAGGTGGCGCAGTCTCGCAAATCTTTCACATGGTTTCTATTTTTCTGGTCAAAGGTTGAAGTATTTAGGTTAACTGCTTAGCTATGCTAAGTCGGTAAGCAAGTAGCGGAAACAATAAGACGTAGGGGGACACTCACCTCTGTATCTTGGACAGTCCATAGAACTTGGGAGCTTGATTATTTGAGAGTGCCAGCTTCCAATAGTCTTGACTATCGACAGCCTTGTCATTGCCGCGAAGTCTCCTAAAAAGACTAATATCGCCTTCCAGTTACTGAGTAAAATCGCGTTTTAGGCAGGTGTAACTCGTAGAACTGAGGAGCTGCTTTCGTTCATCTGAGTATGCATCCTTGTTGAGAATAACTGCAGCATGCCCTTTGTCTGAAGAAAGAATTTGATTAGAGTCGTCCCTTTTTAGGCCCTTTAGAGCCCTTTGCGGATCAAACGAAAGGTTAGCTAGACGGTCCTTAGCGTTCTTCAAAATAGAAGTCACAGCATTTCAAGTTTCTTTGCGGTCGTTTTTGCCCAGATATTTCAGTTAAGATTCGATAGCAGCCATAATCTGATATTTGGACACTTCCTTCAGAGGAACAGCTAAGTCTGCGTTTCTGCCTCAGAAAGTTTTCTGTTAGATTAAGCACCCATCTTTCATCAGTAGGGAGGTTAGGTCTCGCGTTAAGTATCCAAGGTTCGATTTCTTCTTCAAAACAAGTCTGTTAAACTTGCCAATCTGCCTAGCCTTGGCTTTGCCCTGAACCTAAAAATGTGAATGTACTGATGAATACACCGAAAGCTGTAAATGCTACAAAGCTGCCTTCACCTTCTCTAAGATGTGTACCTGCCACTGTGAAAACTGACCTACACTGCTAAGTGAGGTACTGCTGAAGCTTTGATAACTTATCCTTATTACTGCTGTTCACTCATTTTAGGTATAGTATTTCCATCTAATAGAGGTATATCTTGAGGTGGTTGACCTTTGACCCACAGTGCTACCTAAACGTTATTTGTACTATGTATGGTAAAGTATACTTGTTTGAAATTCTGATGTCACTATGAGCAATTTATGTATACCATTTTCTTATGTATACGACATATTTTAAAATGTACCCCATGTACAAAAGTTTGTTGACCTTTGGTGGTCATGTTAGAAAAGGCACAATGTTTACTGTATTTTAAAATGTTTCACATATATGGTACTAACGTTGAGCTACTGTGAAGCTTTAATAGCAGACACTTATCACTTAACTCAACAGTATTAGTATTGCAGTTTACTAACTTCGAGTATAGTATTTCCATATATCTAAATGCAATGTATATATTGACTTGGTTGTTCTTTGACCCATAATACAAGCTAAACGATATGTACTAGGTACGGCAAATATAATTGTTTGGAATCTTGAAGTCACTATGAGCAATTTGAGATCATCTTTGCTTAAATATGACTTACTTGAAAATTTGACCCCATGTAGAAAGTACTTTGACCTTTGGTGGCCATATTGGAACAGGTACAATATGTACCATATCTTAAAAATGTTCTACATACATTGTACTAACAATGTGCAAAGTTTCATACTTTTACCACAAAGTGCACGATTGTTGAGCTTAACAGCTGTGCTATAAATGTATTCGTTGAGGGTGACATTTGCTGTGTTTAATTGCTGTGTTACTAAACACAGCATATTTTCCCACCCCTAAATCGTGCTATAGATGGACACGTCCCACTATTGGAAATAGTTAAGTTTTACGCTGGAATATTCGCCAGGACTCTTTGCAAGTTCGGCATCTTAATTGTAATCTCGCTGCAGCCCGCGTCGCGGCACACACCAGGTAGTAAGTTTAGTAGTTCATTAATTAACAACTTTATTATTAGATAACTATTGATTATTGATACCTAATCGATGTTATAATGAGATTGATTTAAACACACAATTAAAATAAATACTTTGTTTTAGAATTTATAATCAAGTTCACAGTGTATTGTCTAGTTATTCAGGAGTTTGAATCCGTAGTTTGAGAGGTGGTTTTGGCCTTGGTCAAGGTGACCGTAACATATGAGTTATAAAAACCTTGAGTTATAAAGAAAACGTGCAAAAAATGTGTAAAAAAAACACCAAAAATGAATGCCCAACAGAGTACTGTCAATCACACAGGATGGTATAGGAATAAACACGCAGGTGAAACAGGTTAAGACCCAGAAGAAAACTTGACTTATTATAGAGAAAGAAAGGTTCATAAAAAAGTTTCAAAAAGTAAGAACAAGGTAACACTCAATAACACAAGCACAAAAATAATCATTATATTGTATGGCAAAACAAAGTTACAATACTATATTTTTTATAGTATTTTTAAGTAAACATAAAACTTTAAACCAAACATTAAAGTACCAATGTTACTTTCAGGATGGAAATTGACAGTGAATAACTCTTAAACTGGCAGCCATCTTGGATTTGAGACTAAATGACTTACAAATTAAAAAAAAAATCTTGAGTTTGATTCTCTTCCATGGAAACAATAAAAAACGACCTGTTACCCACATGTGTAAGTTACTTCGTTCAAACGTTATCCAATTTTCAAATTTGTCAATATGGCTGTTAGCCGCCATCTTGGATTTTTCAAGTTAAAGATTAACTTTTGATAGCAACTAAACCCAGAAATATATTTTCTATGCTAAGAAAATTATCAAGAACAACCCTTCAATTTGGTTTCGAGGCAGATTGAGTCAAAAAGATACAAATCATAAAAATATTTAATATGGTAGCTGGCGGCCATCTTGAATTTTACAGTTGAAGATGACCTCTGTAAATGAAAAAATAACCTCTGGAATGGATTTTCTGATCATGAAATTAGTCAGAAATTACCCCTCAATCATGTCTCCATGGTTGATATGTTCAGAAGTAGTACATTCGCACATACCACCAAATGGCCGCCAGTGGCCATTTTGATTTTGCTGTCCCTGGAGGGAGCCCACCTTTTGGAAGGGTATAGGAGCTCATTTTTTCTAAATACCCCAAAGTATCAAAATCCCCCTCAAACCTTCCTTCGCTCTCCATGTCACGAAATGGCTGAATTTGACACTTACTTACCAATTAATGTATGTGTTAAAAGTGGGCCAGGGTATAATATTGTACTGATCATTGTGCTCAGACTACTCTTTTTACTCATAATGGCAATGCGCCTCTTAGGTGAAAAGATGTATTCTTGAGGCGGTTTATTTCAATCAAGACGACTGATTGTCATTTCATTCGTTGTGTGGCCATGGGTAGTACAAAATTTAAACCACCCAATGCACCCAACATCCACAACTGATATTTTGGCGGATGTTTGTATCGAATTGACATTAATGTGTGTATACAGCACCCAAAACTAATAATTATTCGTGCAATATTAAAATGTCAGCGCCCCGCACGGACGACTGGTTTTGAATGGGTTTTCACCCCCTTGGTCTGCCGTGTCGGTTTGTTGATGAGGCCAAACGTCACATTATTTCTCCAAGGTCACATGATATTACCACCATGTGGGTCGCTACCCAAGACGCGTTGTATATAATACACACACACACACACCCACACACACACACACACGTACTACAACGCAATCCCTATGTGCCCAGTTGCAGACGACACAAAAAGAGGCATTTTCAATATTTACAAAAGTGATATCATTACTCTGGTTAATTACCAAAGAGATACCTAAAATTGAATATTGTTCCGCAGTAATTCATGTATCCAACATACACCTGGCACAAAAAGTATCTCGGCATGTTTTTCGATCAGTATTGTGCCAAAGTCAGACCATTTTGAAAGTTTTCGAAATATACATTTTGTTGCCTATGTCTTGCTCTTTCATTTAACACCTCGCTTGTAAAAAAGCGTGCAAAATGACTGAGATAGAGTGCCCGAAAGACGCGAACCACCCAAACCAAAAGTTGCAGTTTTTAGATTTTTCAATGGTCACTGTGTGGTACAACGCAATAATACGTGTGTATTGATTTTACACAATAGGTTTCCGACTGAATGAGCGAGAAAGCCTACTTGCAATATTGCTTGTGGTCCGCGTGTTCATGTCCCAGTACACTGCAATGCCCATTGAAAAATCCAAAAACTGCAACTTTTGGTTTTGGGGTTTACGTCTTTCGGGCGTTCTATCTCAGCCATTTCTGCACGTTTTTTTTACAAGCCAGGTATTAAATGAAAGAGCGAGACATAGTCAACAAATGTGTATTTCGAAAACTTTCAAAATGGTCTGACTTTGACACAATACTGATCGAAAAACATGCCGAGATACTTTTTGTGCCAGGTCTATTTGTTAGGGAACTCGTGATTCCAACTTCCCATGGCACTTGTCCGGATCATCGGTAATTGAATGCTGACCCTTATAATCCGGAGGACTAATTGAACATGTTTATAAACCTTTTAACCCTGTTTGAAACATCTGTTAATTTACCTCCTCTTCCCTTACTATATCAAATGTTCAACGATGACAAAGTTGCATCATCGAGTTTTGGTATCAGCAGGTCAATGTGGCCTAGAAACCATCAATTTTTGTGCACACTCTTGTGCAAGGTCATATGAATCTACCGCTAGACTAACGTTGCCACAAATTTGTGAGAAAATCAATTAAGAAAAGAGTGGTCCAACAAGAAATTCAAGTTAAGAGTTGAGGGTTATGAACAGAATCGTCTCCAAATGTGTTCGACCATATTAGTTAACAAACACTATTAACCTATGGGCCAATTTAGTACACAATTTTGCCTATACTAAAGGTTTATTATTAAATGGTGTATTCAGGTGTGTGAGTTTTGAATAAATTACTTCCATTGTTACAATATTTTCTGACCTTTATTTTTGTTTGAAAATTCGTTTCGAGATATTTTATGCAAAACTGTAGTGGACCAAACGGCTACTCGAATGCAGCCTATGATTCTTTGATAGAAATGTGTGCGCTACAACACGTAACTGTTATCGTCTTGTTAAAGAAACACTGGCACATTTGAAAAATAGTGCGCCCTCAAGATTTTTCAAAATCGATATTTTTTCATGGTTGTGAAATTTTTATATACATTAGCCCTCACATGAAATGATTTAGACCAAATCAGCGTCCTTATGGGTAAACAGAACGATTTTATAATTAATGTCGCCGGCGACATTAATTCAGCAGACGACGGAAATGGCGTTTAACACAGAAAACGCACGCCGTATGCATGGTTCCCACGGCATGCACCCTGTTTGACTGGTCTGTGACCTTTGTGGTTTTAATATCAATGATTACGAGTCTATGATATTCACGTAATATACGCATTTGTTGATTAAAGTTATGGAAAACTTAAAAGTTAGCCTAAAAATAACCTGAATGTCTTTAAAGGTCCCCGGAAATGCAAATAGAATTGATGTGGTTTGTGTCAAGTCTACAAGGAGGGGCGAGAAAGCATTCAATATTTGAGTTGGTGATGACATCATTAGTGACTATTGATTTTCAGAGAGTAATAAAAAATTCCAGGGACTGGTGTGAATCTATTCATGGCACTGACTGAAAATCAATAGTTTCACTAATGATGTCACTGGTAGTGTATTCCTTTTTGTGGCCCTGTTTATTGGAATGGAATGCCCCGTAAAGATTTGGACTAGGTTTATCATCTCATTTCCTGGGACCTTTAACCGCTTATTAACATCCCTGTTTTTGAGTATGTTATTTTTATGTGTAAAATGTATCTCTATTCTTCCAATGGTCTAGACTATCATTTAAGAGCAAATTGAAGAAATTTCATATTTTGTGAAAATGTGCCAGTGCCGCTTTAAAATGTCTGTCTTGACGTGAATAATACACAACGGGAGCCCATGTGATTGCATTGCTCGTAGTGTCTCGCATTTGAGCGTGTCGCCTTGAATAGAAATATTTCAACGTTAATTTAGCTTGGTAGATAGGTTCTCTTGTTGTTTTATTAATATAAAAATCAATTGAAGAAACACATGCTGTTCAATAAAGGGTAAATATAATAATTCACACGTAATCATGAATGATTCAGTAACTTGTGGAATGGCGATATGGAAATCGGTCAAGCTGTTTTAAGATGAAGAAAAAGACTAATAGCAGTCCAGTATCATGATCTAAAAGAACTAACCTGTGACACGACGGATTGGAAGTGTGAATATATTCCCTTAAACCTTCAAACCACACCTGACAAAAAATCAGACCCCTGGACCCCCTGCTTTGGGTTAGTGGGAAATTGCTCCTAGATCTAACAACAGAAATACCGTTACCTTACTTATATACAGTGTGTGACAATAAAAACGCAACTCTTTAATGACCCCAGAAATCTGGTAACCAACAGAACCCATTTTACCAATATGAGGTGCTATACTAGGATTACTGTATTTTGCGAAACGAAACGTGGTTACCAGCTCCTCCTTTAAGATGAGTCCTGCGGGTTAGACATGAGGAGATTTCCAGAAAGAAGCGCCCCCAATTTTTTCCCCAATTTTTACATATTTGGAATGCTTACCAATGTATTAGATCACACCTGAAGCGAATACGCCGTCTTTATGTAATAAGATGATGATTTAGTAGTTTCTGTCGTGCACGACAGAAAGTCAAAGCATGGTTTTCTATGGGGAACGCTTACGATAGCAGGCAAGTTCAAAACAAGGTTTGCGGTTTTCTTTTGACCTGTTTGTCCAATAAACCTTCCAAACGTTCTCGGTAGGTGGTCTACAACCGATCCAGTGAAAATTTGAGAGAAATTCATATCCTAAAAAATCTCTCCTGTCACTTTAAATCCGCCACTGGGTGGTCCGCTCTGTGATTTTTTGAAAGCGATTTAAATGGATTTAAGGGACTTCTGATTTGAGAATAAAATATGTTAAAAACAGATGACAAATCTTGACTAATAATTGCATTAAGCAAAGTGCCAAGAAACTCACCGGTTTACAATTTGAAATCAAACATATGGTTTCTGCATGTTGTAATGCTATTGGCCAGCGCGTCATATATACGGCCAGACAGACAAAAATCTCTTCGAAACTTCTGTGATGACTTATTTCTTAGTGTTCTTAATAATTTCTTTGGGGAACACAAGTTCGAATATGTTCGAATATTTAAAGGAATGCTGACTTTTTATATCGTCCCTGACCAGTCCAATAATCATGCGTTCAATGGATTATATTCAGCGCTTTCCGGCCTAGGCCCTAAGATTTATCTTAATCTTAATCATTTTTCTTCACATGTGTATATCTGTATGTAAGATACATAATAAATTAAAATTTGTATTACAATTTCATTAAATCCAGGTCATTTCTTGAAAATTGCAACCAATTAAAATACCAGTGTTGTATTGAAATGAAAATAGAAAACTTAGATTTAATACTCAAAAGATTTCAAACAAACAAGACTTATTTAAACTTTCCCAATGTACAAAGCGTTACACAATCATGGAACCAGTATGCTTCCGGTTAAACGCCACTGAGTCAGATGGATATCTTGCGTCTAAACTACTTTATTGCATGCATTTGGAAAGAAACGTACCTTAATAAACCATCAATATTAAGAGTGGTGGATTTAATGATTGAAGTGGTAAAACCATATGTTTTCACAAAATGAATCACATTTGAACAGCAAATTTGAGGCAATTACTCCGCGCTCATTTAATTCAACACGATTTCCCACCTATCAGCCGTGCCGCTATAAAGGCATAGGCATTGGACTTGTGAGGGTCACACACGTGACCGAATCCCCCCCCCCCCATGACAAAATAAGCAATCACAAAAGTGAAATGTTATTTTTGCTTTGGATGGACATCCGGTATTTATAATGTCATAATTAATACAGAATTGGTATGTTGACAAAACGCATTGGGTTGAAAGTAAAAAATACCAGTATAAAGTCACAAACGTGACCGAAGAATGGCTCTAAAAGGACAAACCCAATCACACAGATATGGGTCAAAATATTCTCATAGACCGTAGGCGAGAGGGTCGTTATCGGGCGACAACACTTGGCTTGGACAGAGTGACTTGTGCCGCTCCCCGGGGGTATACCATGGTGGGATATTGGCCTTACAGCATCAATGATTTACGACAAAATAATATGAAGTTAGAATAGGTGCTGACAGAATACTTCAGTATAAAAGAGCTAAGCCACAAATCAGTCATTTTTCTAAATTCAAACTGCCCGTTTTGCGGGGGGGGGGGGGGGGGGGGGGCTCGAAATTGGTGTGTACAGTAGGAACGCCTGTGGCATTACTTCCGGTAATTTTACAGGACCGTGACCCCCGATATGACGTCACAAAATTTTTAAATCCAAGCGCAAATTTTGCGAGTGCGAGTCTTGAAGAAAATTTTAATATCAAATGATATTGAAATTTCGGTTAGAAAATTAAGGTTAAACACGCCGAAAATACGTACCAAAATGGGCGCATTATTATGGAGAAATCGGAGAATATTTAAGATTTAACCTTTCGTGAGGACCTTTGGACAGTTGACGATTTTTGTGTTATATCTCCATAAACAAACGTTGCAGGTAGTACAAAAGATACCTTTGTTATTCTTGTATAAGACGAGCACTTTGGTGACCTTTTTACAGCCAGTACAAGCATTTTAATTTTTGCCCCCTCTATATGAATGTACACCCTCCTGGATCTGCCCATACTTTCACGAGGGGTACCCCCCGCTAAATTTGTTCATAACCTTCATAGAAGGACAATCCACTGAGAAATGATACTCTGGTCTCCACGGTCACGGGAAGTGCTCCAAATGACACAACTATTAACGATTGGAGAAATGCAAATGCCACTAATTCAACACCAAATAATGTTTTCTATGTGCATATAGATCAGATTAACTTAAAAAAGTTTAATTAATGGGCTTTCAATTGTAAGTAATGTTGATGCTTCATATTTTTTTTTCTCTCCTTCTCTCCCTGTACATCGCTGCTACTATCGTTACCTAACTGAAACAAAATAAAACGAGTACAGCCTTACGCTCTCTGATTGCCAAGGTGACCGTCCAGACCATGAGACATAAAACAAGGAATTGGTACGGACGAATGCCCTTTTGTCAATTGTCTACCCAATTGTTTTAAAATGTTTCACTGAGTTATCACTGAAACATTGATGTCAGTTTTGTAAACGAAGTGAACAAGGTTATTTAATGACAACAAGCTTCCAAATAAACGACCTAATAATTAAAACTCGTTTGCAATTGACCATGACAGTTTCTTCAAATTTAGCTCTCAAATGTTGTGTCCCGGCCTTTGTTGTAGATGGCGAAACGCTGATAGCTGGCCTTTGATACGTTAGGAGAAATATGGGGTTTGAGGGGCTAATGTTCCAAAGAAAGCGCAAACTAAATCCAGGAATTTGTTCCTGAAAGAGGTGAAAGCTGATATTATGAATAGTGAAGATAAAAGTTTGCATTGTAAAACACACAGGTGACTGAAGCCTTCTAAAATTGATGATATGTTTGTGGTAGGCAATGTTTAAAGACCAATCTGAATAGACACACTATTCATCACATAAATACCAAAGGATCGTGACGAACAACGTAACTTTTATTGTAGTTGAGGCCAGTTTCTTTCAATCGATCTCTTTTGTATTGCGAGGAAGAAATCGAGATTTTCTGGGTAGTAATGTCCCCTATTTTGAGTAATGGACGAAGTACAAACTCCGCCCATAAATCTACCATCAATTGGTATCTACTATAACAAATGAAACTGCCATAGGCAATTAAAATAAGCCAAAGGATGGCTTAATCCACCTAAAATAGGCAAGAAATTAAAATTTTCTTAGAATTTATTTACACAACCTCTAAGAACAACACCTCAAAAAATTGTAAGAAATCAAGGTAGGGAACATCTTATTTTGTCTGCGCCGTGTGTAGAAGTAATTATTGGCGGCGTACTCATAGTCCGGGAACAATGGTGAAAATAGGGCAATCGACTCAGTTACCTCTTCACGTAACATTAGGTTCACGCTTATTCCGTTATCGTTATGGGCCCCGGGACTATGGCTTTCCCGCCCGGATTATCTGCTTTCACACCGGGTTTATACAGGGTCAAAAAAGGAAAATGTCAAAATGTTTTGAAAATGTATATTAGCAATTCCATCACATTTCAAGGAGTTAAGGGACCTACAATTATAGAAAGCTATATTTTGTTATCATCCTTTTGCATATAGCACAATCAACAAAATTTCCAACACAAAACCAACATGTTCGTGAAATACGTTAATTGGTTCATCGTAAAAGCAGCCATATTGGATTTAGAGGACTTACGAACCCATAATATTTTATTTTGTTATACCAATGTTCATGTGTAAAAGTATGCTGGGTTTCATAACAGGACACCTTTTTATTGTTTGCGTCGTTGTATGATAAAATCCTCAAAAATGAATAAAAAAAATCACCAACAGGTATTCCTTAACTGAAGGTCCCATTAAGAGTATAGTTTTCATCTGAGGGTTGGCCAAGTAATAGTTAACTCGTACATGCGGCAGGTGGGTATAGCCGCCTCTAAAGATTAAGATTTTGTCGCTTTTTATTTTATTTTTGTATAATCATTTCAAAATTATTTATTTTCATGGGCAAATTCAAAATCAGCCATGACATGCATTTTAATGAGTGCAAAACAAGGCCTAGTCTGGTTGTGTTTTTAGATGGCCTTCCCAAATGATAACTGGAATTCTGTTACTGTTAGCAGGCAGGGTGTCAGACAAACTACCTCTCCTACAAGATGCAAATTGCGTGATAGCTATAATAATGCCATCAAGTCATGTGCGGCAACCGTGGTGTCAGTTCGATACTAACATGGACCATGTCTAAGCAAGTGAGTGATATTGTCTCTTCCGCCAACTTCCAACTACGTAACCTTTACAGACTGCGTCGCTTTCTGGATCAAGACACAAGACACTAAGTAGTACGTGCACTAATTCTATCACGGCTGGATTATGGCAATGCCATTCTTTACGGGACAACATCACATGAACTCACCCGTCTTCAGTCCATCCAGAACAAATCTGCCAAACTTATTTTCTCTACTGCTAGACATGATAGCCCTGCTCCACTGCTTCACTCACTACATTGGCTCCCTGTTCGTGAACGCATCCTCTTTAAGCTGTATGTCTCTATGTGTACAAATCAATGAAGGGTCATGCTCCACAATATCTCATTGACAGCTTAAAACTGAAAGCCAGAGCATCACAGGGACCAGTCACTCGCTCTTCATCTGACACATCTCTTCTCTCCATACCACGTACCAGGAGACATATTGGTGACAAAGCTTTTGCTGTTGCAGGGCCTTCACTGTGGAACAGTCTCCCTCGCCACATCCGCGATGCTCCCACCATTGATAGTTTCAAACAGGTTTTAAAAGCATATCTCTTTCCAACACAATAATCTTGCTAGTTGACCCTTGTTGTTTTTCATGTTTGTCTTCTTTGTTGCGCTGTGATAATCTTTTGGAATTGGCGCATTATAAATTTTGGTTGTTATGTTATCTAAAATATTTAGGAAGCCACCTCTAAAGCCACTGACGTATGCGTTATAACCTAAACAGAATTGCCCCAGCGTGGAAAGAATTAAATGTCCCTATGGGGGTAAAATTTTCGAGTCATCTGTTTGTTTTAAAATCGTAAACAGGAAAGCAAACTGGGCAGCTATAAAAAGTGATCTGGCTGATATAAGTACCGATTTTGAGGACCTGTGTTTTGATATGGTCAGTGCTGATGGACTCTGGAATGATTTTAAAAACCAGGATCTCGCAAACTATAAATAAATACATTCCCTCAAATTTGGTTACCCCAAATAAGCAAGTCCCATGGTTTGACAGCAAGGTTTCTAGGTTATGGAGGAAAAAGAAAAAAAAACTTTTAACAAAGCCAAGATCTCTGATAGTGCACATGACTGGGGGACTTTTAGATCTCTCAGAAAGTGTTAATCGGACTGCAAGATCAAATTTTCGTTAAAGTAGTTATAGGAGGTGATTTTTCAGAGTAGGTACGTGTCAGATCGGGGGTTCTACAAGGCACTGTACTTGGTGCACTTCTTTTCTTATTATATATCAATGACCTTCCTGACCAGATCACCTCCACCGTGCGACTGTTTGCTGATGATTGCGAAGGAATTTTGTACTAGGATAATTATTATCGGGGATCCCCGATAATAATTCAACGGCTGCTGGAAACGGCCTTCCAATGTGAAATACCGGGAAATAGCGCCATGTACGTGTCTACGCTCATCCATTAGTTGTTTTAATAGTTCGGGCAAGTCAAGTTAGAGATTATTTCTTGAGTTGGCACTATTTCATCATGGACGGACATAAACGTAGCATTTCCAGCTCTGCCGTTAAGTCCAATCTGGGATCCCAATTCTAATTCCAAAATCGCTTATTTTGTGATAAATACGCATTTTTTAGCATTCTCGTTCGCAGGTATAGTTTCTTAGACAATTACCAACGTAACTGTGCAAAAATATCAAATTGGGGGCTCTCTTCAAAAATGTGCCAATATTGCTTTAATGCCGACAAATGCTTTGTGCTAAAGTTGACATATTCAAGAAATCCCGAAACACACTCATATACACTAAACAACCACACATTGCAAGATACTAAATCTCACCAATATCTTCGTGTTGATATACCTCAAAATATGAAGTGGAATTCTTATATAAATTCCATTGCAGCTAAAGGCAACAGAAATCTGGGTTTTGTAAAAAGAAATTTAAAGCCATGCACTAAAGAAATTAAGACCTGCCCAGGTCTCGCGTTTTTGTAACGCGGGTTGTTACCCGATCAGAATACCCATCCCCCCCCCCCCCCCCCGGCGTAGCAATGGGGCCCTCGAGCAGCTTTGAAATCTATGTTTTCTAATACATGCAGTAAAACAAGAATTCATAGCAAACAAGAACATTTTGACATCTCTCAGATAGACGATATTTCCATTGCGTACAAGAATAAAGAGTGATGGCATTCAGCGCTCTATTCGAGCGTAGAATAAAGCTCAAGTGTCCGTGATTTGCGCTAGTCGAAGGGTAGGGGGTGGTTGCCACCCAAGGATATTTTATGGTGCATTGTTTGAAAATAGTATGGCACAGTAGGCTCTAAACTCTCTTTGTGATCTAGCCAATTGTCATCATTTTAAGCTAAAACCGCATGAAATCCGATTTCCTACTTTTTTAGCGCAAAATTGTATTTTCGCCTTTTTCTGTGGGGAAAATGCCAATTTTGCCGACTCATTGTGACCCATACTAGGTATGTTGGTACTTATTTTGGTGTCAATTGAAAGAGATTACTATAGCTATCCACTGGTTCCAAAATCAAAATTTATACGAATTCTCGAGGGGATGCCCTCCTTGGTAAACCGTGTCACAAAAAGCTTGTAAGACGAGGGTTAAATTTGTGAAAGAGGGTAATTTCATTTCGGAAAATTACGACGTCATTATAATTAACTCCGACCTACTGCTATCGTGCATAAACTCTTCACAGTGTTGCCCAACACCCGCTTTGCCCGCCCAATGGTGGGATGACTTTTAACGCTCAAAAAGGGTTCCTGAAGTGGTGTTTGGACAGGTGATAGCGGTGATTTTTGTCTAATAGAAATCAATGGTTAAGGTAAAAAAAATGACTACCTTTTAGCCACGGTGCGCGCCTAACCAAAATTTTGTTGGCAACACTGAATCTTAATGCCCATACAAAGCACCACAATGAAAACTTTCGCCGTTGAAGCGATGTGATATTCGTTCACTGATCCGCTAAACCTTCAGTTTCTTGGACACACGTATGGACTTATCGCCATGTTTGTAGTTATTGAATGAGGGCGGGCCTCAGCGTTAAAACATCATGTAATGCGAACTATATAGCGTGTCGTGTGTAAGACATCTCCAGATCGGGGCTCTTCAAGCAGGGGGGCATGCAGTAACAGTCAAAATTTCGAAGGTTTGAATCTATGCATAATGGGAAAACGCCATAAGTTTATTAAACCAATGCAAGTCAATAGTGGTACGAGTATAAGGTTAAACCCTGCAGATTTGCCATAAAACGCTTATGATAAAATGTTTGAAAATGATGATTAGAAGCGAAATAAGTTCGAATATATTGTCAAACTGTAGCGATCAAAAAGGCCAAGAGAGAAAAAACTGGATACGGAACTATGCAGTAAAATCTCTGAAACTTCACTCATAAGTCCGATTTTGAGGCGGAAATAGCCCTCAATGATAGAATGGTTTAATTGCTAACCTATTCTTACGAATGTACATGTGGGGAAATGTATGCAGCTTCTACAATGAAAATACAAATTTCCAATGATTCAACAAACTGTCTGTTTATCAAAATATCTGACGTCAGCAACCGTATGTAATGAGCAACCCTCAATCGGCGAAATGTCCTCAGAGGCGGATTAGAGGGGGCACACCGGAGCGCGCCCCCTTATTTTTTGCGAAGCCACAGGGAGCGGGCGTTGCATAGAGCACAGGCGCCCTGTAAATCTATAAAAATGCTTTTAAGCACAGGGGCGCCTTGTAGATCTTCTAAGATTTTTTTTTTACAGTATAGGGCGTCGGGCGCCGTGTTAGATCTAGCTTTGTGGGTGCCCAGCGATCGCACGTATGTTCCTCCCCGCTCTTCAGAATTTCAAACAACCGAGCGGAAAAATTTGGCGCCCTCTATTGAGGAAATCCGGGATCGCCCCTGGTCCTACACAGTTTTCTAAGTGCGCACTACATCTGTGTTGATCGAAAAACTCTATGTGCATCTGCATGATGACGGATAGAGATCTGACTTATTAAATTTGGACGGGCCTGCGTTGCAGAAAAGTGCGACGATGTTTTTCAATAGTTTCCAGGGTACTGAATCAGAATTTTTTGGTTCAACCTCTGGGAAATATGGAGAATTTTGTAAAATAAGGGGGTAAAATTAGTGCAAGGGTAAATTTCAAATCAAGTCAAAATTGTGTTTTTATGTACACCAATATTTGAAAAATATTTATATTTGAAAAAAAAATCACTTTATCAGTAGAAAAACTTTGTTTTCGAAATGCATTTTACTTGAGCATAGCAGAATTTTGAATATCTATAGGTTTAATAAACACTTTAAAAATCAAAATTAAGGAAAACTCTTATACCCGCCAATTCATCTTCAGGTTATTTGAACTTTTAATAATTCATGTATGTTATTTTGTTGTTAACTTTGAATCACATACAGAACATATTTCAGACGTTTTTAATGACACGTATAAAACAACACGTTGTAAATCCGGACAATTAAAACCAAAAGCTGCTCTAGTTTCACAATTAAAAGGTATACGACCTAATCCTATGGGTGTTTGTTAATTAAGTGGTCGGCAATGGGTACATGCAAAGTCTCACCTTGATGTAAAAAGGGTGCCCTTTCCAATCCTTCCCAACCAACTCTGAATGACTCTTTAAGGTTGTACACCACTAAATAAATTGCCAATGCATGGTTTATGTACAAAATGGTCCTAATTAAAACGTAAATTTCTCATTAACGAAGCGACTCAGTTACTTAAATTATGCATTACCTTGGACTGCTAGACCTCTGCACCCCATTCAGCAAGAAGAAGCCATAAGTTGACCACGGATTTTTCGAGCTACTGAAGCGTGAAGACAACGATGAGTTTTGATCCCCTCTGAAACTGTGGCTTCAAGTTGAAATATTCCTATGGGGTGGAGTGAACATTAATATTGGGCTATTCCAGAAAAAAATGCCCCCCCCCCCCATAGAGGGCGCCGGAATTCCAGACTTTTTGGCACTTTTGAAAGCTGGAATTCCAGAATTTAATGTCTAATACGGGGTAGGAATTCCAGCCATTTTAGGTATAGAGGGTGACGGAATTCCAGTGTTTTTACGATTTTCAGAGGAAAATTCCGGAACAAATCAATATTTTCAACACCCTCTATACCCCTAACAATAATCTTCTGGGAATTCCATGTTTTTTTACATTGGTAGTCTAGGAATTCCTGGAATTTATGGAAGGTAGTGTCTGGAATTCCTGGTAATTTACGGAAGGTATTTGTCTGGAATTCCAGATAATTCATTGACGGATAGCCAGATAACTAAGTATTTTAGACAGTCAAACTATTCCTATTTTTAATCCTATGAACTCCATCAATAATTTGCACCATTTTCTGTCTAAATCGGAGCAACTTTAAAATTTGACCCGTGTACAACTGAAATTGACCCTTTTTATTGAGTTTTGCTGTTTTTAGCACACAACTGTTAAACTTTACGTTGTAGGTGGTACAAACTATACCTTTCCTGAATCCCTGTGGGTAGACAAATAACATGGTATACTTTTCAACGTGATTGGATCAATTTAAAATTTGACCCCTGTACAAACTTTGTCTTGGCCCCCTCTCCTTAAGGCACCATTTGCTGCACTTAAGAATCACGTTTCAGGGGTGCCTGTCAGTATGTCAACATTTAATCACTCAGACCTTTTGTACTTGAGATGTGTTACAAATATCTGCTAGCTCCAGTGTTAACATGTTAATGCACAATATTCCATGGAATGAAACGTGGTCAGTTTATGATCATGGATGCCACCGTTTATTCATCATTCGAATTATCTCAAATGAAAAGGAAAAAGCATGCTGGTTAAAATGTGGTCAGCTCAGTCGTGGGTTAGATCTCTTTCCCAAAAAGGACTAAAATCGAATCAAATTGTTCATTTAATGTTGCAAATCCATAGCAAAACAGATCATACTGAAGTGGTTGCTCATCCGTGAGGTTAAGCCTTCGCCGCCATTTACGTGTTTTAAATGGCCCGACGCAGAGTGCATCGATTTTCATCGATTGAGAGTATCGTATTTCTGACCATCGTTTTGATTATATTACATCTTTTTTTTATTGACGGGGTAATTTTGACACTAATCAAACACATGGAATCGAAAGAAAGAAAAAAGCACGAGGGAAGTTCTACAGGATATCTCACTCCTTCTCCAGATATCGAAAAAAAAACGTCCATTGGCAAATCGGTTAGACAAATTTCCTGAAAATGATGTCTGGTGTTTTTTTTTTTTTTCCAAAATTGCACGCCTCAATTACTTCTTTTTTTAAAAATGTACCAAAATATTGTAAATTCAATGGAATTAAGTTCTTAAATGAAGTAGAACACGGGATTTAGAGCGTTATCTATTACAATGTAAGCACAGAAGAAAGCGTTTGTAAGCGATGGAGAGGCGGTAAGCTAGCTATAATAGTGCTTTTCTACAGAGAAATGAAACACATCTCGTACTCGTGGACGGGTGCTCGCTTTACTGTTCCACGTGCTCCTCCAGATGTAATAAGCAACAGGCTTAAGTGAGACTTCTTGCATATTTCCGTGAGGTGATATGTTGATGCGAGGGTTCAATCCTCGGTCATGTGGAGACTAGGTCTTTGTTGCCATTACAAAGCAAAATGAGCTTACTGGAAACTGATGAATTCAGTTCTTATATGGTCTGTTGATGATGAAAAAATAATGCCAAGGTTGGCCGGGAAGTCAAGGAACTCCTAATCCCCTTTTGGCTAATCTCTTGCAAGGTTGGATGGCCAAATAACAAAATTAGTTGCGTTATGTGTGTATTGGTATAAGAATGCATTATTTATCCTATGCTGTGTTAGAAATAATATTTTGCAGTGTCAAAAGTGAATTTGTATTCAAATAACAACGTTTATAATTGCTGATTTTTTCATCCTGAAACATGCACTTTAATCTCACCATCTGGTTGAATCTTTAGAGTAGGAATTGAATCAAATACAATCTTCATACAGACATAGCTATATTAATGTACATTGATATGAGTACCATAAACTGTTTTTACCTGTGGCCATTAAAATAAACCCTGTTACCTCTCACGGTGAATGGACAAAACCTAAAACATTTAATGATCATGATGTCTCACTCAATTTGAAATCTACTATAGAGGCAAGTAATTTTTAGTCCCTTGAGGTCTACCACTTTCTCAGAGCACCTCTCATTGGCTCATTACTTGATACAGGGTGAGTCAAAAACAACTTGAATTTTTAAGTAAAATATATCTAACATATATGATATCATCTGGAAGCTTAATTCATTATCTTTAATTTGCTACAAAGATCATTCACATCGGTTATGTAATCAAGTAGTCGGTTTTGCGCTCTGTCCACGGATTTACATTAAAATGAACGGCGTTTAGCGACGGAAATCAGTTGTCCAGAAGAAAATCTGGCTATTTATTGACTGCAAAATAAATGTGACACTCTTTAATCCCACAAATTCAGTCACAATTTACCATCGATGCCCTCTTAACGCTTCACCGTCCTCATCACTCATAACAATCATTTGAAAAATAAAGTAATTTGATACATGTATCAGTTTCTGGAGGAGTTGAATGAATCATACCATATGAAGGAACAGACATCGGTGACAACATTTTGAAGTTTATTGCTTATATTTGTAGACCAAAATATGCCACATCTTGAAAAAGTGTAACAAATAAAACTTACCATCATCACTGGCTTTTACACCTTTAATATACTACTTTATTTGACATAAACATTGACATACCCGTATCATCATTTTGGGGAGTCATTTGCTTAGTTGGCCGGCGATGGCCGCCGTGCATTCAAATAGGAATCCGTGGATGGGGGAAAAGCTGATTACTTGATTATAAAGACTAGCTCGGCCTATACTTGACCGATTGAAATTATCTTTGCATCAAATAAAGGTAATGAAATAGGCTTTCTGATAATACCGCACATGTTATATTTTATTTAAAAGTTCAAAATGGCGGACACAATCAGGGTCAAGCTTTTTGACTCACCCTGTATAACATGATATTAACTCCTGAATATCCAATCAAAATAGACCTCAAATTGTTAATCGCGAATAAAATGAGTATATAAAATTGAAAAACGCTGTTGGAAACAATTGTTTTCGAAAAACTATGTTTATCGCCGATAAATTGAGGTTGTCAATATTCTGCTTCTACTGGTCTTTCTTTCCTACCCTGAATATAATGGTGTAATAGCGTATAATGATGTGGTGCGTTTTAAATCTTTATGTTAGTATCTTGTCTTCATGACACTCAAGAACCACTTAATTCCTCCTCCTACTCCTCCGTTCAAAAAGTCAACATGTCACGCTGTGTTAGTGTTTTTTTCAGCTCCTCAAATATTAATTGCCTTTGCTTCTCCCATGAGTTCTATAACTATTTGCTCATAAGTTATTAGTTCTTCGCACAAATTTCGCACCTGCATTTGGGACCCCGATAAACTACTAGATCGAAAGTTCTTCCATCTCTTCGAAATACAAGGAAAGAAAAACCACGCCCTCGTGTATTTGTGTGTTTGAGCGTTGCTTTGGGGGATTTAATACTTTCAGAATTATGGATTCAAAATCTGCATATATTATAAAATGTGCCTTTAATTGCTTTTAATTTGCTTGCTCTTTCCCCAATGCCATTGCATTTTGATTTGTTATTCGAGAACGTCATTTGCAAAGGTATATTCTATGCTGATTATGATTTTGGTCATGTAAAAGGCCATGTGAATTTTCATTCCAAGTATAATAAGTTCGAATTACGTTTTCGTAGTCTTTTTCAATAACCATCATAAATATATTTTTGGGAATATCATTAGGATGTTGCCTTAATTGATCATACAAAACATGGCATGCCCTTCTCAACCCAAAACATTGGCATATCGTTTTGCTTTCTTCATTCATTAGTTGATTAATAAGTGGATTGGTTGCATCTATATCATCAAAGATAAATGAGAACCCGCAATAATAATATTATTTTACAATATACGCTATTAATAATGAATTAATGCATATCGAATGGTTTCAGGGAAAACGGAATTTCATTAAGAACTAAAAAATTAAATAGAACTGACCTAAAATTCGCGCTAGTTTTTAGCGTGTAATGGAATATGACCGACACAGCAGCGTAAGGCAAAAAAAAAAACAAGTTTGACTCAAAAGAAATGTGCAAAAATGCTAATGCGAAATGCGGGATTAAAAAAAATATTGTATTTTTGTCCCACTTTTTTTCATTTTTTCCCCAAATTTAAAAAAAAATCAAGTGAGCAAAAACAATGCGCTAAAAGACCAATTTTAAACAAAATGCGCGCGGTCTTCTGAGACAGATTTGTTTTTTTTTGGCCTAATATTATTCCAAGCACATATTTTTGTTAAGCTCGTCTTCAGTTGGATGACTGGAAAGTCGATTAACACGGTTTTGTGCGGCTGGAAAAGACGCAGAGTAGAGCTTATAATTTATGCAAACAATCATCTTTGATTATTATTATTAATTTTATGTTATACATTGCTTTATTATCTTTACGGCTGTTCGTAATTCATTGTATTGAATATGGATGAGTGTAACTTTTGTTCCAGCGAGTCAGCGAGTGATTGACTGTATCAGGTCGCGATCTTTTTTACTTTTGACCATCAATCACTCGCTGACGAAGGATTGAGTACCATCTGAAAATTCCGAGGTAGGAATATATTCATTTTTTGTTTGGAACAAAAGTAAAACTCACCCATGTGGATTTTACTAACACATATGAACTTTCATGAACGTTTACTGTTTTTAATGATTTTTAGCCGCTCCGCCATGTACCCATTTTTTCCAACATTTTCCATAATATCGACATGGATTTCTTTAAGATCAACTTTGTTTTCGTTATATACTGGAATTTGTTTATGGTAAATAGTGTAGGCTATGGTACATAATACAATGTTGGGACGTATCATGCACCACAGTGTCTTTGATTTCGTTATCTTCGCGCATCAATACCTAAGTCCCAAATGAAATTTCACTCCACCTAATTTTTGTATATTGGTCTTTTTACTTTTACGATGTCTCGTGGACGTTAAGGTAAGAATAACCCTTTAAACACAAAAAAATCCCCTTGTGCATAAATGATCTAAATTTTATATTATAATGATTTATTATAATATTCGACAAATTAATTAGTTCAAAAATTTGGAATGTCCAAAACACAATTACAATGGCAAATATAGGTAATACATACAATAATGCCGTTATGATTACTAGTACTTATTTTAACCCCTAACTAGGACCCGTGCTACACTGTTAAAAATTTCCGTAAATTAAGAAAACAGATTTTCCGTAAATTTCTGTTTTAGAAAACAATAAAAATAAAAAACAAAAAACATAAAAAATGTTAATTTACGGAAATATTTCAAAAATTTCTGGCAGCAATATTTCCGGACTTTTTTTTTGGTTCCGTTATTTAAATTACGGAAACATATTTGTTAAAAATACACTTTTTTCCGTAAACTATGAGATCAAGTATCGGTAAAATTACTGTAAAAGATCCGTTCATGGCAGAATATTCTGTAAATTTATCCCTAAAATGCCTGGAAATACTGCTGCCAGAAATTTCCGTAAATGTTACGAGAACTTGTTTTTAACAGTGTAGGCAATTTCATGGGCCTCACACACCAGCTGATATCGGGTTGCAGTTTCATTGAAAAATGGCTTTGAGGCAAGACATGGCAAGAAATCTAGAGCAGGCTCCTCTCAGAATTGCTATGTCTCGCTAGCTTTCAGTAAACAATGGAACCACTGAAGCGAATTTGGGATATAGAAGTAGCCCAAAGTCCAGGTTGAGTGTTAATAATGTCGAATTTGACATGGCGACTAATGTCCAGAATTAAATGAAGCGCACGGTTGCAGACCAACGATGATATGTCCTCACAGTGAAGACTTTAAAATGATAGCATACAAAGTCATACAAATCCACAGTATATAATCCATTGGGAACTTCTTCAGAATAGGTTCCTTTTTCGTAGCAATCCTGAAGACAACTTTGTCTGGCTGTTCAAGACGACGGGGTTATCATCCATCGACGACACTGATATTCCACAGTCAATTATCCAAGTGTTACCAGCAAAAGTCCGTCTATCGCAAATATCCACTTTTAGGACCATAAACTAGAATCCTTTTTGACCTAATAAAAACTTAAGCTCTTTTGGCTTGAAAGACGACAGAGGAGAAATAGCTTGCACATGCAGATCCTGTGGTATCTACAATATCAGTTGATCTTGGCACTATGTACTGCACAGATCTACCGTTTATGAAGATCAAGATTAATTCTAACAACTGGAAATTTAACTACTGGGCAGGTTCGCTATTATTTATATGTAGTTATGTCTTGCAGCTAGTTTTCCTCATTCTCTAATAATAACTATTACAGCATCGTGCATAAACATAGCCTACCCAGATAGCACGCATATATTGGCCCAACAATGGTTCCCCATCGGTAATCTTGGCATCGGCATCACGTGGCTAACGTATATTGGGCCACTATTGGTTTTCCATTGGCAATGTGATATCGGCTTCATAACGGCATCCTTTAATGGTCTAATATTGGCGCATCATATTCGCAATCGACCAACAGCCAATATAGAGCCAATTATTGGGATAACATTGGCCCAATATTGGCTTAAGGCTAATTGTTTGCCTAAAAATAGCAGGGTGAGAAAACAATAAAAAAATACAGAAATACGCTAAAATCTCTCAAGGACGATTGTTTTGATCAGAACACAATATTTCAAAAATATTATACTATATAATACCAATTTCAATAAAAAAATAAACTATTTGACTAGCTCAAATTATTTAATTAATTTATTTAAATAAAGCAGGTGGGAAATATATTTATTTTGCCAATACAAAAATATTGATATATTCCAAATATTGGTTCAATATCTATTACCAAGAATTGGCCCAATATTGTGCCAACATTGGCCCGGGCCCAATATTGGTCCAATTTTGGGCCGATGAGCAAATAATATTGGACCGATAACTTTAGCCAATACTGGTCCGATATTGAGTATATATTGGGCCTATATTGGCCCAATATCTCCATGTTATCCGGGTAATACTGTCCAATTGGATCTCACACAAAATACAGTTTGACCTCAAGCACAAATATTATTGATCTTTGTTTTTTTCTGTACTGATATAAACCACAATCAGCTGTTTAATGTAGATTTTGAGACGCCGTCGCTGTATGTCTATTTGCGGGAGACGGTATGGCAAATTTCCTAAAATACTTCATTTTTTTTCACTATTTGGTGTTTTTTTCAACATGAAAGCAATTATATGTAATTGTACACATTTATCCCTGATTTATAAGTTAAAATCATGCATTTCCATATTTTTCGATTCTCTCGCATTATCGCTGCTAATCCCTTTAATTTAAAAGAACCCATAAATCTTACACCATATTTTGAAAATTAATTTCAAAGAACCCATAAAACTTATACCATATTTTTAAAAAATATTTGAATAAAATGTATTAGAAAATTGTGTTAGTCATTTTCATTCCATCAATGACACATTCATTGATACTACAATACTTGAGAAAGAGATTGCTTGTGCTAAAACGCTAGTTGTATTAATATATAAATGCATTTTGTAATTTCTGCGAAAGTTACAATTATATAAACCTTGCCATATACCAGTGAATATCATAAACGAATGCTAATATATTCTGCATGCATTCATAAGTCGCGTCCAGCACATCATATGCTTCATAAACATTTTATAATTAATGTATAATCCCATAGAAATCATTATATTATACTCGTACAGATCACAAAAAACGCTATCACGTTCCAATTTGATCATCGTCGGGCATAAGGCAATAAATACTGTTCCAATTTAATCATCTTCTATTTAAAAACGCACTATTTGGAAGTCTACAAATTTATGGCTGGGCTTTTCTTTCCCTTCCCTCCTATCCCCCCCCCCAGCCCACCTTGTTAAAGTGAATGGATAAAATGGCAATGCAGAGTGATTACCCTCGTCTTACCAAGCCTTTTATCCTGTAACACTGGTTTCCCAAGGGGGGGGGGGGGGTGGTTACCACCCACCCCCCCCCTCGAGATTTTTTTATAAAGCACCGATGCTTATGATTGGTGATACAGTGGATGCTATGGTCCTCTCCTCTTTCCATTCCATTGATACCAAAATAGACTAACATACTCTAGTATTGCGTCACATGACGTCATCACAGTTCCGCGAGTCGGCCAAATTGGCATTTTTCACGATGAGGCGAAAATCCAATTTTGCGATAAAAAACGTAGGAAATCGGATTTCCATCGGTTTTTCAGCTCTAAAAATGAATGGCAATTGGGCTTAGTTTTACACTCCATAAATATAGAGTTTTAAAGCCTACTGGCATAATATTTTCAAAAATCCATCATAAAATATCCTTGGGTGGCAACCCCCCCCCCCCCCCCCCCTTACCCTTCGACTTGACTGATAAACCCCTAACCCCGGTGAAGGTACTACCTTTCCATTTTTTTCGCTAAAGACCGGATCAAGGATGAGCGAACGATTACCTAGAAAGCTTTTTTTTACGATTTTTTTTACGTTTTAAAGCGGCACCGGCACAATTTCGGTATGGGGGGGTGGTAACCACCCCCCCCCTCTTGGTAGACAATGGTTAATGACCTATTTGTTGCATTTCCCATTTCTCACATTTCATTGCAAATGTAGAACTATTTCCCAAACACACCTGTGCTCTTAAAATATCTACTGAACAAACATGTTTCTAAGATACCAGGGTAATATACGCAGTAAAGCATTTGACTAACTACTAGAACAACCACAGCAACAACAAATTGCAAATTGACAAATTAATTACTGCTGAATTTGTGGAGGGGAGATTAGTTGATCACAAATCGCCTTTATGTACCACCGCGTGGTCGGTTAACGCCATCATACAAAGAGAAAGCCCCTCGTAATATAAAAAGGCAACATGTGATTCATATTTCCTTAAAGCCATATTAGCACATTTTTTGAAGACGCCCCCAATTTTCAAATTTGATATTTTTGCACAGTTACGTTTGGAATTGTCTAGGAACCCTATACCTGCGAACGAGAATGCTACAATATGCGTATTTATCACCAATTTCGATAAGCTATTTTGTAATTAGAATTGGTATCCCCGATTGACTTAACGGCAGAGCTGTGAAATGCTACGGCTTTGTCCGTCATGATGAAATAGTGCCACCTCTATAGAAAATAACCTCTAACTTGGCTTGCCTGAACTATTAAACAACTAATGGATAGCGTAGACACGTACAGGCGCTATTTCCCGGCTTTTCACATTGGAAGGACTTTTCCAGCAGCCGTTGTATTAATTATCGGGGATCCCGATAATAATTATTCTAGTACAAAATTCTTTCGTTGTGACACATAGATTTTCGAGCCTTAACCATTCACAGGTATAGTTTACTAGCCAGTTACCAATGCAATCGGGTAAAAATCCGCCAACTTTGGTGTTAAAAAATTGGGGGCGCCTCTTCAAATAAAATGTGCTAATATTGCTTTAAAACACCTTTTAAAACAGTTGAAGTATTTAATCGACTTCATTGCTAGTTATGCTATAGATCGATAAATGTGCATAAATATTGATTTAGGACCTATAAAACACATGGTTTATTGAGAAAAAAAAACACTTTAAATATCCGCCAATATTATCATATTGATAAGTTTTATTTAGTGTGGAGTAGCGCTTAGACTCTCAAGGGACCCAACACTTGCAAGTGTCAATTATCCCACCAGTCCAAATTTACATCAACGAAACTTTCAACTTGACGAGAATCATTCACATTATCATGGACGTCGAATCTCTCCAGTGGATTTAATGTTTATGAGAGAAAATGTCCCATCAAAACATATTTTGAAAAACGTGTGATTGTGGAGTACCTAGAGAAGCGTGATAAAAACGGCTCTTTTAAATGCATGGTGATATTTTTTCCCTTCACTCCTTTATTGTTTATGACGATGAATTCAAGTTTGCCCTTGTTGGGCATTTGATGGTTTTGGCTGATAACATCTTTGCTTATATGGAACTTAAAGGTGCATGAGAGAGTTTGCATATCGGGTGTCAATTAAATAATTGAAAGTTCTTATTTTTTGCACTGATGTAAAAAATTTCTATGAAAGATATTCCCTATGAACTGATTAAGCTGAAAATTGATTCTTTGGTACAAAAACTGTGAAATTTCTAATTTCTTATTGGAGCAAATATGAAATTCAGCCTGCGTTTGAAATATAAGCAAATCAAATCACCTTTGTTTAAACTTTTAAGACAGAGTCTGTAGCCAAATACAATTGAGGTTCTAATCTTTATGAAATAAAGCAGTGTTATTGTATAAAATTCAGATTATTTGTGCGCAAGGCACCTTTGTTGGCGTGTAAAGGGTATTTCTGACCTTGGTATCCATGTTATGCCGAGCCAGAATTAGGGCTCTTAACCTGTACTGTTCAAAATTCAGATCATTTGTGCACAGGCCGTTTGTTTGTGTTTATAAAGGGTATTTCTGACCTTGGTACTATTTGAAGCCTTTAACAATGAGGGGCTCTTCCCTGTCCTGTTTCAAAATCGCAGATCTTTGTGCCAATTGCTCCAATTTGTTTGCTTCCTTTAAAAGCGTATTCTGACCTTGGCATCCTTCCACGAGATGTCGTACACATAAAATTAGGGCGACTCTTAACCTTCCGGTTCAAAATTCCGATCCTTATGCACAGGCTCAGTTTTTAGTGTTTAAAAAAAGGGCTATTTTCTGACCTTGGTATCCACGAGATGTCGTAACAGAGATTAGGGGCTCTTAACTTGTACTGCTCTAAATTCAGATCATTTGTGCGCAAGGCTCATTTGTTGGCGTGTAAAGGGTATTTCTGACCTTGGTGTCCATGGGTCGTCGTAATTATTGTGTTGTATAGTGCCATAACAATGGAGTTTAAACCAGAAGAGTTCATTGAACAAGGGGGAAGTTTGACGAGCTGAAAAAGTCTGATTTGATCAAATTGGCCAAACATTTTGGATAAGATTCAAACAGTTCATGAACGAGTGATTAGTGATTAATAAGGCATTAGTGATGCAGCCAAATTGAAAGATCTTGAAATGCAAATGTAACAAAAGGTAAAAGAGTTGCAAATGCAATGTGGAAATGGAAAATTGGAAATTAAAAAAAAATGCAAATACAACAGAGATGCCACAAAAAGAGATTGAATGGCAAATTGAAAAAGAAAGGAACGGAAAGGAATTTTAAACATTGCAGAATGAGATGAAACAAAAGGGCTTGAGCTCAGTTAGAGTTGAAAAATTGAAACCACAGGCTAGCTCATAGATCTTCAGCACTCAGGTGTGGATGCGGGTTAAACAATATTTTCTGCCTGCTTCCATAATTTCAGGAACAAGAAGTAGACATATACTTCTTACACATTAGAAAATATGCCCAATAGCTTGAAATGGTCCTACTAATATTGACCTTGTTGCTAGTGTGTTATTGGTAGCGCCCGCGAAATATAAATGTAAGGTATGACTTTTAGCCTTTTGTTTTGGAGGGGATTTACACTTTCGAGTTATATTGTAGATCCAAAGCACTACGAATCATGTGGGGACATGTGCGATGTATCAGTCTATGATATGGAAGCTGCAGGGAACTAATGCCTGATAAGGGGTGTTGGGTTGGCACAATCAAGAAAATGTAATCCATGTATCAGGACAAAAGCGAGTCATTGTTTGTAAACGAATGACATCACACGCAGAGGTCATTTTGAGATGTTAAGGGACATAATGGCATACAAAAATTGTTTGTACATAGTAAAATACCGCGTTACTTAAATTCCCTTTCCACGAGTTTGAACACACCCTTTGGATGTTTACAGTTTTGTTGGGCAATTCTGGCAAGGATGCTGACATTACTGCCAGCATTTATCCAAACTTGAAAGCATGTTGTCATCAGCTCACAGACCATTGCTATTGTATATGATGTGCTAATCCCAGCTAATCATCTTTCACTTGCCAGATCAATTTCTTACTACAAGCCTAAAAGTACAATGCCTGAACCCGGTCTTGATGCTTTTGAATTGTGTCGCAAAACATGCTAGATAACCTGTAAATTCTGTCAGGATGTGAACACCTTGCTTTTCTGTTCCCAGAACTTTGTCCACAAACTGTCCAAAAAAACATGAAAATACGACCCCCCCCCCCCCCGACTGCCTCCTGGTTTTTACTGTTTTAAACAGAATGTAATCCCAACCCCCCCCCAACATCCATAATTTTTTCAAACTCGTGGAAGTGATTTCAGTAAGGGTCCGTGGTGGGGCATTATGTCAATTTTTTCATGCCATTTGTCCCTTTAATGACCCCCGTTGTAGGTGCATACATTTATGTACGATATATTTTATTGGTACGCGCATCAACTTATCAGCTAGAAGACCATTTATGTCGAGCTAAGCTCTGTGTAGTTCACTACTTTCTTAATTTACACTCCAACAAATGTTGAGTAAAAAAGGTCACAGCTCTCATGTTGAGTAAAATCTTAGTCAAAGTTGAGTAAACCTTACACAAATCTGGTATATTTACCCACGATGACTAGATT